>JAGFMF010012281.1:18736882-18785231 GCA_019455555.1 Galemys pyrenaicus
ATGGTGCACTGGTGAGATGGTGATGGGGAATACATGGGGATTACAATTAATGGCAAGTATATGTAAATTTTAAAATATTTTAATAAAAAAAAATAAACAGAACAGAGGCAAAAAAAAAGAAAGTGGTGTGTGTGTGTATATCACACAATGGAATATTATTCAGTAGTCAAAAAAGAGAAAATAGAGCTATTCACAAAAACATGGATGGAGCTTGAAGGTATTATGCTCAGTGGAATAAGTCAGAAGGAAAAAGAAAAATAATGGGTGGTCTCACTTATAAGAGGGATATAGGGGATTAAGGGAAAACAACAACAACAACAAAACAAGAATAAGCAGACAATTACAAATCAGAGACATTCTGCGGGCAACAGGAAGGTATTGGGTTCAAGGCAGGGACGGAAAGAGCACAAAGGATTATGGTGATGGTGCACAGGTGAATTGATGGTGGAAATTCTATGGGGACTACACCTAGAAAAGAAAGCAAACATTCTAAGAAAAATTAATTTTTTAAAAAAATTTGCAAATCTGTATCTGATACAGAGCTTGTATACAGAAAGCATAAAGAACCCTTACAACTCAATAATAAAAAATAGCCTAATTAAAAATGAGCAAACGTTACAACAGACATTTCTCTAAATAGGATAACAGAATAACAAATGACCAGTGAGCACATGAAAAATGTTCAAAGTCATTATTCAGGAAATAAAATGAAAGCCACAATGAGACACCACTTCATACCTAGGGTGGCTGTAATTAAAAAAGATATAGATAACACTAAGTGTTGATGAGGATCTGGGGGAACTGGCACTGCTGGTGAGAATAGAGAAATGCAGTTGTTTTGGAAAAAAGTTTGGGACCCAACAGGTCAATAAACTGAAGAGTTACCACATGATCCAGCAACTCCATTCCTAAGTATACACCCAAGAGAAATGACAACATATACTAACACAAAAAATTGTACACAGATGTTCACAGTGACATTATTTACAACAGCTAAAAAGAGGAAACAACCCAAATGTCTATTAACTGATTGATGGGAACACAAAATCTGGTTGATCCAAACAATGATGACTTTCTTGGTTCTATAAAGGGACAGAGCTCTGACTGTGCTCCAACATGAATGACACTGGTAAGTGCTGTGCCAAATCAAAGCAACCAGCCACGATAGACCACAGATTGTATGGTTCTACTGATAAATGTCCAAAAGAAGCACATCTATAGAGACAGAAGCTAGATGCGTGCCTAGGGTTAGAGGCTTTGGGGTCAGGGAGAGGAATGCGGCAGAATGCTAATGAGTTTAGGAGTTTTGGGGGAACTGATAGAAGTTCTCTAAACTCAACTGGCCATAGGGTAGGTTCCATGACCCCCAGAGGATGCCTGAAACCATGGAGAGTATTGAACTCTATAAATACTATTTTTTTCTATACATACATACCTATGATAAAGTTTAATTCATACATTAGGCACAGTAAGAGATTAGTGATTACTAATGATAGAGTAGTAAAATGTGCTGCAATAAAAGTTATGTGAATGTAGTCTCTATCAAAATATCTTGATGTGTTAATAATTTTGCAACACAGCTGACCACAGGTAACTGAAACCAGGGAAAGGGGAACTACTGTAGAAACTCTGAATATATTACCACTGGTGAAGTGAATGGGATGTGTTTCAGAAAGAAAGATGGTAAAATGCAAGTTTTCCAACCAGAAACAACCTGAACTATGCTCTCTATTTAACAAGGTGGTGGGAAATTGCCACACACATCATGATACACACATCTCATGGGTTCCTCTGTTCTTGTATTTTTTAATGTTACCTTGCATGTTTAAGAGACTTGAAGATACTTTCACTGCATTTAGTTTGAATGTATTTACATGTGTACTATATTTAAAGAAAATGACTTTCTCTCGATTTTCTAAGAGTTCTGCCCAAAAGACAGAACAAGTCCTAGTAATCATTTCTTCAATGAGGAAAATGAAATTCAAAGAGATCGTATGACTTGCCTAAAGTCATAGAACTAGTGTGAGACAAGAGGTATGTGTATGTTTACACAGGCAGGAGATATACAAGTTTGAACTTCTTCTCGGGTGCTAGCTGAATATACTTTTTTCCTTCAAAAAATTAATATTATATTAAAATAGTCATCTATTTTTAGTCATCAAAAATAGATCAGATTTCTTTTTCATACTTTTAGCCAACAAGATAATCTATCATTAAATTAATCTAACATATTAATTAATCTAACTAAAAGAAACCTGGGCATTAAGGCCACAAATGTCCAAGTTAAGAAAAAGGAGCACTTTTATGAGAAGAGACAAAACACTGTATTCTAACAAAGTGCTGAGCATCCATGCAAACTGATGGGGAAATTTTGACAAAGCAATCCATGTTAATTACTTAACTAAATTAATCAACCACATCTAACATCTGGGTGAAACCAGCGATCTTGGTGCAACATTTGCAAAAGTGAGGAGGGAAGATTATGAATAAAGCTCTTTGTGAACTTTTTTTTTTTTTTTTTACAGTGGGCTATGTAGAAGCTTAAATGGAAGAAGACAGATCTGAGATCTGTCATGAGGTCCAGGGTGGTTATGTTTCACAAGCCAATGTGCAGAGAATCAGGGAGTGGAATTTAGAGAGATGGACAGAGTCCCAAAAAACAAAGCCTAGAAGACACAATCAATTCCTTAGAATAAAAAAGAAATCACACAGCATAACAAATTCTTTGTTTGATGTTGAGAGAAATTTATGGAGGCTCTTCAGGAAAGTACATGATAAAAAGACTGGCAGCTGCCTTTGAGAGGCGATTACCAATGACTTCTTCACTCATTAGGGATGGATGGCAATCTCAGAAGTGTGGAGATTACCGCTACCCCTGCAAGAGGACCAGTTAAGTAGATGCAGAAAAGAGATAGTTTACAAAGAAATAATTTACTACGTAATTTGTAATTCTCAATGCACAGAAGCATAAAAATGTCCTTTCAGTGATTTTTATATGCATTTTGTGCCTGCCCAACTAAATTTTATGTTTCTAAGTTCTGGGATCTTCTGTTCTCTTAAATATATCCCAGAGTTCCTTAAAAAGTTTATACTATACTACATATGTATATATATATATATATCATATATCTATGATAATCTACTACCTGTCAAACTACACTAATTGGCAGATGGTGATATGTATGTAATTTTAGTGAAATTTGAAAAAGACTAAAATACAGAACTTTAAATCAAATGTCCAAGTGGAGACAAAATCCAAATAGATATACTTGTTATTTTTTCTCTTCAGTATCACAGAGGTTAATGGCTAATATCTCACCTCTGGTCTCATTTCACTGGGGGTGAGACATACAGGAGGCAAGCACAGACACCATAAGTCAAAAGAGAGACAACTGTACAGCAGTTAACAAATGTTTGAAAATAACTCTCTAACTCAACAGCCAATTGATATAATCACAAAGGTGAAGGGTACATGAGTTTCCCAATACTGGAAAGAAAAAAAAACCCTTTCTGGAGGTGGGGTGAGATGTGGAAAGTGGGAATGAAGGATATGTATACCAGGATATGGCCAGAACTATTTTTCATGAAAAGGGAATAATAACCTACAAAAGGACTGCAAAACATTGTACCACTCTTAGTAAAATGAGTTTGATATGGCACCAGGAACATGTGTGTGCTCAATAAAACCCTATAGAGTATAACATTTCTTCCAAGTTCCATATTCTCACCATTACTGTAGAAGCCAACCTTAGGTTCCAAGAAACGTTACTGAGCATTATTGCTGTACAGAACATGGCTTCTCAGATGTTTTTATACTAATTCTCCTACTAAGGACCTCAGGTTTGAGTTTCACACAAGAACAAAGTGACTCTGGGTTTGGCTTTCCTGTGACTGATCAATTTTATATGCTAGCATCTGATACTGGAAGGGGTTATTGGGTGATATTCAAAAGGCAAGACATTCAACTTTAGATTTTTACACATGTAAGTTGGACATCTGACCACATCAAACCAACCAAATGATCACTTCTACAATCTTTGTCTGAGATATCAAACTCAAAACCCTCCAGGATGAGTAAGGTGGTCAGTGTTAGGCAATAGGGTCTGTGCAGAACACATGCCCAGAGAGCAGCACATTCCATCACCAGTGCCCAATGACTGACACACGTTCAAATGTGTGGTCTGGAGCAGACAATGGCAGTTTCCTGAAGAACATGTGGGACTGTTCCACCATCACATGGAGATTATACTTCTAAGGGATGACTTTGATGATTTCTGTCTTTGTACAAAAGGAACTCAATTATTCCATCTGCTCCTTTGGTTTCTAAATCACAGGGTCTCATTCAACCAATACCTCATGAGTCCAAAGACAGGCCCTTGTCTGAAAATGCCGCCATTGACTGTCAGATTCTGGGTATAACTCTCCCATCCCCACATTCCCACTCCCAAATCAAATCAAAGCAATCCATAAGGGGGGGAGAATATTTATGGAAAGAAGGGTCTTACCATGTATTCATTCAAGTTAATGTTTTAAAAATTCAAGAATTCTCAAATTCTCTGTGAATATTTTTTTAATCTCATGTTTTACCTCAATGTACTTCTTAAAACACAACACCCCCCCCCCCCCCCATANCAAATTCTCTGTGAATATTTTTTTAATCTCATGTTTTACCTCAATGTACTTCTTAAAACACAACACCCCCCCCCCCCCCAATAAGCCTAGGGAGCATCATGTGGCAGCTGAGGAACTGACTGCTTCATGCAATCTGTTTGTGCAGGGGCAGTGAGTTATGTTCACATTCAACCCACCCTTTCCTCAACTAAGGTTTACAGATGTGCTTTTCAAAATCCAGAGTTGGAAAACTCTCAAAATCCAGGCATTTAGATTTCAGCTGTGTGTTACACTGAGTTGCATTTTAACTTTTTGCTTTTTTTTTTTTTTTAATTGAGAAGAGAAGCCTATTTCTGCATTTCTGGCATTAAGAAAACTAAGAACATAGTCTTACTGTATCAACCAAGCTTTCTTAAATCTCCACATGACAGTTACTCTGTTCAGTAGGCTTCTTTTCTCTAAAAATACAAATTGTGTATCTGACACCTATCCCTGGCAATTACTTAGAAAAACACCATGGCCTGGATACTTTCTTTTTGCTTTTTACTCCAAGGTATAACTTTATGGTCCTTATTCTTGAATATTTTACCACTATTGCTGTATCTGTTCTCCTCAAAGGTACCTCAAACTTTCCCAAGCTACATGGTGATAAAAACATACACACACAGAGAGCTGTGTATGTATGGGAAATGCATGTGTGTGTATATATATGTTCATGTGAGTATGTGAGTATGAATGGCAAAAGAAGTAAAATACAGACTTTGAGACATTGTATCCTTAAACGCTGTTCTGTGCAATTATAAGTTTTTATGGTATTAGAGTTCTAGTCTCCCTCTACAGCTGAATGACTAATATGGTAACAGAAACACTACAGTGGGTAAGGAATGCAGAGCAAAGATCACCCAGTGAGGTGACGGTGGCAAGAAAGAAGTCACCCCCAGGAACTCTGCGGCTGTGCTTTTGTCTTCTCCATGTTTTCTCATGCAGATGGCGAGTCCTGGTCCTGAAGCCAGAGCCCTCTGGGCAATGGATCTGTAAAGGGGGAGAGGCCCTAAACACTACTCCAAGGCCACACAGGTAGGGTGCTATTATTGGTACTCCTGGTCACATCACACTGGAGCAAGACACAGTTGATATTCTGATAGGCACAACATGCAGGTTTCTATAGCCGAGAGGAATTGAACTTCCTCACCTAACGTCATACCAGCAAGCTGTATTACTAGAGGTGGTATTTCCAGGGGGAAAAGATTCAAGTGTTGGGCAAGACAAGATGGAGGATACCCACAAAGCCACCCTTCTGTGGACCGGATTTTATAGCCACCTCTGAAGGATGATATAAACCCCCTTCCTTTGCTCACTTACTACCTCTGTGAGGCGGACAGTAAGCTAATATTCAGATACATGGGTGGAGTTCCTGCCTCTGGCAAGCCATATGAGGGACAGACATGGAAGTGCCCACAGAGCAACACGCCCTGGAGGAGGCACACCTGAGATGCGGGTAAGGAGCCACGACTTCTGCCTCAGGTGGTGTTAGCTAAATATTCCCAGAACATCACCAACAATAAGTTATACTGCAGCAGTACCAGAGAAAAGAGATCTGCTTGGTCATCTGGTATTTAACAGACATTACTACTGGCTGGATAGAAACACAGGTGGGGAAAAGCACTGAAGTGACATTTATGACCATAGAATTTTTTTCTGTGCCTCTCCCTACATGCTTATATTATACGGTCCTTAAAAGTCAGAAAAGCTCGTTTCACCTTCTCCATGCTCCCATAATGTCCAGAACAATGACTTTGGATGTGATCAGGAAGTGGGTACGTAAAATTTTAAAAACAATTTGCTTCTGCACAATTCCATGGGTTTTATATATAAGATCCCATTTAATTTACTGTTCATCAGTTCATTTTATAGATTTGGGAACTAAGGGAGACAAAGAGACCATCAAAGTTTTTATATATTGGGTGGGAAGGCTGGAGAGAGAGCATAATATCTTTTGAACTCTGATTTCTTACAGGGAGTAGTCACTATATTTCTCTGTGTGTAATTCTGTTATATTTTTCCCATTCTGTCTTCATTTTCTTTATGTGTCTAGATATTAGCTAAATAATGCAGTCTACAATTACTGACATCTCACTTGCTTTTTATACTTTGTCTTTATCCTTGTATTTATTCTGATGGAAGGGAATGTTTTAAGTTCTCCTCCCTCCCAGCACCTAATTCAAAACACACCATGTACAAAACACCAGTCCATCTCATGAAAGGTGAAAGGGAGAGGTGGATACTCTCTGAAGGGATCTTTGACTGAGGAATCCTTTTTTGGATTACAAGAGTCAGGCAGAAAGCTTGCCAATATTAATGACCAAGCACTGATCAAAGATGTTCTCTTCTAAGTAAGAAAATGCTAGTGTATATAAACAATATCTTTTCTACTTCAAACTATGAAAGCTCAGATGCTGTGGTATATTTGTAGAATGAAATACTCAGGTAAAATATTTCACGCAGGTAAAAAAAAAAAATCAGGTAAAATACCTGAATGAAATATTCAGGTTAAAAAAGGATGAACTCTTACCATTTGTGACAACATGGGAAGGACTGAAAGGGAATCAGGGTATGTGAAAGAAATCAGAAGGAGAAAGACAGATACTGGATTTTACTCACATCTGGAATATTAAGGAACAGACAAAACCAAACCAAAACGAACCTTAGCAGTCTAACTGCAGGCCTGAGACTACGAGAGGGCGAGGCTCAGGGTGGGGCGCAAAGCAGGGGTGGGGAGCGTCCCAATGTACTATGGGAGAAGGTATGGGTGCTGTGGTGATGGGTGTGGTATGGTGACATGTATCTGAAGCACACACCTGTACCCCTAAATCACATACAGTGTTATAAACCAGTTACATAAAATAGTACAATTTTAAAAGCAAAATAAAAAACCACCAACTAGGGTAGCCCCAATGTGATGTTAGTTACACCAATCACCTCCTGGAAGCAAGGCGAGGGGGACCTGAAGGACAGGACTGATGTGATTATAGGTTCTAGGATCCTTCTCTTGAAATTCTGAAAATTTTTGAACTATGAAACACAGCAGATGACAGCTCTGTGCAATCTTATATTACAGTTCCAATAGTCTCGCTCTGATGGACGGAATGATGATTCACTTCCTAGCTTCCTTAACTGCACTGTGGGACCGTGGCAAACCTTGCTGAGTGAGTTTCAAGTCCCTGAGTATTTTCCCTGCCTTATGAAAGGCAGCAGCTGCTAGGTTGAACCCACCCTCCTCCTCCTCCTGCACAAATGTACACTCTCTGAGAACAAGAGAAACCCCACGTACCATTAACACATTCAAAGACATCACAGCACTTTCCAGGTGTCCCATCTCCACGAGAGACTATGCGGGGAGTGGATCCCACCTCACACACCGGGAAACCACATAAGCCAGAGAGACACTCGCATCTGAAACCAAAGAAAAGGGAAGGAAAACCCCATGAATAAACAACAACATAGAAGGCGGGAATCCACAAAGTCGCAGTGGCTGTGGCAAACAAACTCGTCTATGGGACACCGTCCTTTATCGGGTGTCACTGGGGGACAGGGAGGAGTTCTAACATAACTGGCTTCCCAAATACTAAGGCTCATCTTCTTGATATCCATTCAGGTTTTAACTTTAACCATCTTGACAGGAATATGCCTAAAATGCAAGACTTCATTTCCTTAACCAGACTGGTACAGAACATAGCTGACATTGATTTGGGTCAATTTTTATTTGCCTACATTATACTTTTCCCTTAAAAAAAAAATTTGCCTCATGTTACTGCTTTGTTGCTATATGACCTTTAGGTGTCTTCAGAGATTTTTCTAACTCTTCTTTCAACTATTAAAAGTTACTAGCTTTCCAGCCTTTTTATAGTCAGTGTGACTGTGTTTAGCAGTAGCTTCATCTTGAGCCACATTAATGAACGTGTAGCTCTGCAGAACAGAAGTAGACTCTGAGGCCGAATGGCTACTTATAAATAGCGGGCATAGGCTTTAGAAGTGAACTTTCTGAAAGCTATTTGGAAACTGAAAGTCTTAATGTTCTAGATCTTCTTCACTACCCTATGTGCCTCCGTCTCTGTGAGCATGGAAGAGGGGTTCCGTGACCTGCAAGTCTGTCCTTAACTCTGACTGCTGCTAACTTGCCTAAATAGAAAAATAAGAGACCAGTAAAAATAAGAGGAGGGAAAAAGTTATCAACTCCCTGATGTTTTTATAATGAAATAGACAGAAAAAGAGCAGTTCAGGACAGCAGGGCATCAGGATGAAAATGCAGTACAAGGAGCTTAGGGCTAAATTCTGGCCCCGGGACTCCAGTGGTATGCATGAAGTGGGGGGTGGTCAGTGGGTGGACAGGATGGTTCCTAGAGTTCCCAGGTTGACAGCAGTGAAAGGCAGGCTTATTAATGTACCATACGGGCCAAGGACAGGGGAGGGGAACATTCCCAGCAGAGGACAATTAGCACGCTCATTAATTCTGGGTTTCCCTCCTTTCTTTAAGTGATTGTTCTGTTCTTCTAATGTCCTTCATATCTTTAATGAACTAAAAGCATGTAAGTCCACAAGTACCTTAACTATCCAGCCCAGAAGTTGAATTACATCTATAGTTAACTGTAAAACTTCTACAGTTAGCTGTAAAACTAAAAAGAACTTAAGTTCAAATTGACACCACAGATCATTAAAGTCACTAAAAGGTGTGAATGACCTCCAGACTTCTTCCATGTGGTTCCTGGGAGAAGAGGGTTAGATCACTGAGGATTTTCTGGATTGGCATTCCTGTTTATGATGTAAAATAAATGTTTACCTGCTTTGTGTGAGCAGACCTGAGAGCTCTTGATTCATAATCTGTATTCCTACAGGAAAATCACCTTCTGGGGCAGGGTAAATATAAACTGGGCTTTCAGTTCTGGTAAAGCCATCCCACTGTCTTTCATTTTTATGTTTCTAGCCACTGAAGTTTTAAGCACATAATCGTAACACTATGACATTACAGTAGTAACAGATTGTCTACATTTATGACACTCGACACTCTGTACAACTTAAGTTTCAGAGCTAACAGATTAACAGAGCAGAGTATGGAACACACCCTGAGTCCTGTGTCTAGATGTGGTTACAATGCAAGCATCTTACAACAACAGCGGGCTAACCTTTCCTTTCACATCATGTTGGACTCACATTCTCACCTACTGATGTGTTCCAGGGAATGAGTCTAATTTAAACACCAAAGAGCATGCAATCAATGAAAAAATATCTAGTCAGAAGTTGGCCTACAACCCTTCTGCAACCTTTACTGAACATGCATGTACCAGGCTCATGTGAGGCTGTCAGAAATCACACCAACCTGAAAACAACAACTAAGTTACCCTAACTCTCCTTCTTTACTTTTATGTTTGACTTATTTTCCAACGTTTAAATCTCTCTCTTGTTCTCCTGGAGATCCACAAAGTGAACATCGTGTTATAAAAGATCTAAAACTGTACACTACTGCCTATTAACTTACTTGGGGGGGGAACCCCAAAAACCTTTATGCTAAATCTTTACTTCCAAACCCAGAATGATGGCACAGTAATGATGCAAGGAGTCAGATCCCTGGATTTTGCTGACTGGCTGCTCCCAGCTCATCCCTTTCCTAACAATAAGTCCTCCCTATTTACTGCTATCATGTAACTCCTCAGAGCTTCCCCTGAACCAGAGAGCTGCAGATGTTAATGACCACTTGCATGTTAATAATGAAGAAATCTATCAGACAACCAAAATAGTGGTACAATGGTTGGTGGTACAATTGTTAGTGCAGTTGCATTCTATACCTATTATGTTGATATTTTATGAAATTTTATGCATTTTTGCAGGTAGAAAATAGTGAAACAGCAATTTCCTATAGTTCAATGTAACACAACTCACATGAGTTATGCTTTGACAGATAGGGCTGCATTCACTGACTCTTGGGTAGCAAACCTGGAACCCCATCAGGACCCTATTTGTCAAGGACATTTATTATATAAGTCCAATGCGGTTTTTAAAAATTATTTCATCAGATTAGTCTAGATTTTTTAAACTACACTACAGGTAGCTATCCTTCGTTTTACAGGTGTTACTAGCAAAATACAGTCTAATCAACTATCCTGATGTTATATAAGGTGCCCTGAGCTGTATTTTTCTACTAAAAGAGGCTAGATTCTCTTTACTGATTCCAGAAGAAATGCTGAATGACAGATAAACTAAAGCAAACAAGTTTTATCGTGTCTTCACCAACTTTTCTCTCTTTTTTAACCCCTACCATTAAATCTATCTCTTATCCTCTATACCCCAAAACCTGGATAGAGAGCAAGCAAGAAAATGTAGAAAACACATGGATTGATGCCAAAGGAAAGAGACTAACATGTAAGAGAAACTTATGAAGTCTATGTTATCCCTGTCCCTCATTTCTGGAACCCTCATCCCCCAATTTCCAGGCTTTAACACAGACTCCCTTCACCCATATCTCCTCCTCTCCCAACTCATGCCACACCATACCAGGGCTCAGTTCCTTTTCCACCCTCACAAGTCTTTTACACCTTGTCTGACCGGCACCTCTGAGCATTGCCAACATCCCCCATTCAGCCTGACTTTCCCTCACATAGCATCGTTAACAGTGAGTGGGAAACTCTGGTTGAATGTTTTGTTTGGAGTTATCTGGCGAGGGCCTTTTTAAACAGTGGTGTCCCAGTGAAGTATTGGATGCTACTTATTTAAGAAAGAGTTTGGTTTTATTTTTATTTTAAAACAATAATATCCTTTCAGAAATTTCTAGTTACTTTGTAACTGCATGACTTAACCCGGTGATAAAAGCAGTTATTAAAAGTTTACCTTTTCTGGGGCCCTCCCTGGTGGCGCAATGGGTTAAGCACCACACTATGAAGCTAACCACAGCCACTGCGGCATGAGTTCGATCCCTGCTGCCGGCCAGGGAGCTGACCCACATGGTGCAGGCAGACCTCTTCTGCCTCGCCTGCTGCTCCCCTCAGCAGTGTATTCCAGTTGATCTACCTCTGCTGTTCCCCACTCTGTCTGGTGGATTCTCTCACCCCCCCCCCCCCACACACCTCTGGCCTGTATCCCAGTGCTTGTATGCATAAATGAATAAATCTTTAAAAAAAAAGAAAGTTTACCTTTTCAAAACTTTAAAGAAAAAAATCTTCAACTCCTCTGCCTTGCATTCAACACACCTTTGTTCCAATGTATCGTTAAGTGTTTCTCTTCATTTTCCTGGTGCTACTCACACATTTGTTCTCCAAACAAGCCCTCTCTATGCTGCCGTTGTGCTGCTCCCCTTTCTCCCTCCTAAAAGTCTCCAGTTCAGCCCTCATCTCTAGCTGTCTGTCCAAATGTCACCTTTTAGGCCAACCTCAAATAATAGCTCCTCTCGGAATCCCCAAAGAACATACTTCTCTCAACACCCTTCTCATAAGGCCTGAAGATGACCTGGGACCCATCCCCCATGAGTGCGTTCTGTACCTGTCATGTTTAGTCACCCGGTAAGGATGGTGAAGGGGAGAAGTAGACAGGTAGTGGTGGACTTAGTGTAGTCCCTGCAGCAGTTGTAATGGCGCACCCCTGAAACCTACATGCTACTTCAATAAAAAATAATTCATTAAAAACAAGTATTTCTCAAATGGAATAGAACTCAAGATGAATGAAAGAAAGATATTTATCACATAAAACTCAGAGAGAAGCAGAGCTCTGAGATTTTAAAAAAGCCACTTCAGACGAGAGCTATTTGCATGACACCTTGAGCAGAAGTGTGAAGGGCTTTAAAAATAAGTAAAATAATAGCTTTATTGAGATATAGTTCACATATCATAAAATTCACCTTTTAAAAAATATGTGTAATTCAGTAGCTTTATAGTCAGAGGTTTGTGCATATAAAACCACTACCTAATTTTAGGACATTTTTATCACCTCAAGAAACAAACGATGTGTTCTTCCCCCTCCCCTCACTCAGCCTCTAGCAATCACTAATCTATGTTCTCTCTCCATGGATTTGCTTATTTGGGGCAGTTCATGTAAATAGAACCACACACTACATGGGTTAAGGGCTTTTTAACTTCAAACAAGAAACAACCTGTATTTGCAATTTGCCAGAAAAACCAAGCCTCTCATGTTAGTCTCAGTATTAAGATAATGATCAATCAAAGCACAACATTAATAAATTTTTGCATAATGTAATCACAGCTGCAGCCAGGTGGGACTTGGCTAAGCTGCCTTATTCTCTCAAAGAGGTAATGGATTCAGCATCTCGGGCATCTGAGTGCCTGAGTGTGAGGAAGAACTGCAAAGAGATCCTGTAAGCCCCTAGAGGGCACTCCCCTCCTTAGGAGGCCAAGCTGGCTGGTTCTGCAGGCGGCAAGGCAGCGTGCACACTTAAGCTTTCCCCTGGTGCCTTCCATAGCCTAGACTATAACAGACAGTCCCAGCAAGCCAGAAGGGCAGACTGGGCACAGCTACAAGGTGCTCATAATTCTAGCCTCATTTTATCTTTTCATTTCCATATCCCATTAGTTCCTCCTCACACCTGGCAGCAAAGGCAATGTGCCGCTCACCAAATCCACCTTCCCATCCTTTAC
Organism: Galemys pyrenaicus; assembly: GCA_019455555.1. Lineage (NCBI taxonomy): Eukaryota > Metazoa > Chordata > Mammalia > Eulipotyphla > Talpidae > Galemys > Galemys pyrenaicus. Next base: position 18,750,130 of record JAGFMF010012281.1, read on the forward strand.
CTCTGGAGAGCCACAGATCACATGTCTACCTGGTCCCAAATCCCCGCTTCTTTTTCACTCCTTAAGACCACCCACCCTGCACGGGCTTCTCTCATCTAAAAGCAACCAGGATTACTTTTCTTCCCTCTGATCTTCTAAGGTACATAGGGAGTACCTGCTCATCATACGAAATCAAAATCCTACTGTTTCACTGGTGAATTCCTCTAGTGCAGAGGGCCATGTGTTTTATTTCGTTTTTTTTTTTTCTTTGCCTTGTAAATGAAAAAAAAAAAAAAAAGACAAAGGCACCCAAACCATAATAAACATTTCCTTTTCATCACTAGAAAGTCAGCAATTAGAGCATGCATTGTTTTTACAGTTCACGTTTTCAGAAATCTTCCAGACTGAGGACAAACAGAATTAGTGTGTGGAGGGAATGACTATGGGATCTGTCCAGAATGCAGGTCCTGGGGTGCCATGCTTATGGGATGCTTTTCTGCAAGCCTGAGCAGGGCTCCTGAGAGTGTGCATACAATAGGCTCTCCTCTCCATTTGATTCCACTGCAGGTAACCTGGGACTCGATTTCTCAGAATCTTGCTCCTGGATGTGCAGGGTCTCAGTCTGTACTTAATGGACACACTGCAACAAGTCAGCTCACCCTACTCTGTCATTTAAATCAGAAGTATGACTATTAGCACTTGCTCTTGAGCACTGCCAAAGACTCCTTCCTTTCTAAACATGGTCTCTTAGGAGAGAGAAGGGCAGAGCACCTTTATTTACTTCTAGTGAGCCACTTAAACCCTGGATGCTCATTGTCCTCATCTGTCCAATGACTAGAAGCATTCTGCTAACTCTAAAGCCCCATGACTCTGCAACTGCCATTTCGTTTGCATCGCTGCCAGGGTCTGATCCTGGCTCACCCCTCCCACAGCCTCTTCCTGGCCCGCACCCAGCACCAGGAGCACGCCACAGCCTTGCATGCACAGGCTCACAGCCTGCCTCCTCTCTTTGTCCCCCTGCTCCCACCTCCTCCTTGCTTCTTACCCTCCCCACCCAAGGAATACCCTTCTCCCTGCCAAGCACCTCAAATTTCAGGTCCAATCCAAGATGGTGGATCCTGTCTCTGAAGTGTTTTTGTAGAATTCTTTTTTTGGAGATAGTATATAACTACACCTCCACAACTACTTCCCCTACTAGAGAAGACAAAGTGACAAAAGCACAGAAACAGCAACCCCATCCCGTGTCCTGTGTCATAACGTGCGTCTCTGTAATTGAAATGACTTCAGTACTAAGTGGAAGAATGAAGTTTGTTTCACCAGTGACTAGAGACACTGCACAGCAGTGCCTCTCTAGAGGGCTGCCTGAAGAAGAGGCCATGGGGGCAGGGGTCCTCTTCGCCACTCTCATGGCACAGGGCAGGAGTGCCCGAACAGGCCTCTACAGTGGGAGCAAATGCCATTCTAACATTAAAGTCTGCAGAGGAGCAAGTTTGGAAGCAGCAAACCATCAGACTCCTCTTCTTCCCCGAGAAGACCCTTAATGCTGTTCAGATCCCAAAGGAAAAACAAGTCAGGGAGGCACTTTGCAAAGGCTACTTCCCAAGGCTGGTCTGAGCCACCCCTGACCTGGTCAGCCCGTCCACCCAGGGCGGGGCAGCACTGTCTGTAAATCAAAAACTACTGTTTATAGGCAAGAGGGAGGTCTCTTTTTGGTCATAAAACAAGGACAGATAAGAAATTAAAAGGGCAAAGCATTTGTACTATGGAGGATTCCACAGAGTATATTAATGAAATAGCTGTCAGGAACAGAAATTATGATACCTAAAACATATTTCTATTCTATAAAAAGCAGCTTCAACTTTAATTAAATTTGATGCACTCTCTTTCTAATAATTAAATTTCTTAGCTCTTTCCAGGAATGTGGAAATTTTATAAAAAAGAGAAACTGCCAGTGAAACTGCAGGGATCCCATGTGAGTGTCCGACTGTCCTCCTTATGAGGCTTCTCAGGGTTACCATCAGAGTCACTTAAGTACCTACCATTCCCTCCAGCACCTGTTCTGGCCTCTTTCTAGCTGACTCCCACACCAGCTCCTGTCTCTCACCACTAGGCCTGCTCTGAGGAGTACTTGCTTTCTGCAACCACCTCTCTCCTAGTCCCCGGGTGCCACCACCTCACAACCAAAACTGCACGTTCTGACTACTTTCCTTCAGGGACAACAGTAAACTACTCTGCTTTATGCTGAAGCTATGCTTCTATTGCTGGGGCAGCAACTGAAAGACATAACTCCACATAGAGGGGGTATATCTTCAGGGTGACTTCCCCATATTCACAATGATCAAGTCCACTGGGAGCCATCATAAAGCAGTGGCTCTAGGACTCCCCTTCCCAGCCTGCTTGAGGGGGCAGCTGACAGGACAAGCTGACCAATCAGCTTGTGGCTCATGAAACTTAAGGTGCTCAGCTCAAAGAAAAGTGGTAAAAACTGTAGGGAAACAGAAGTAAGTCCAGATGGCTCTTGCAAGATTTATAATGTTATCTTTTAGAACTATGCCTCACAGTGCAACAAGGTGTGGTGAGGACAGAGCATCTCAATGTGATTGGCTAAAGACAGCTCTGGAGAGACCCAATCGCAGCAGCAAGGGGACCAGAGGCACAGAAACACAGAAACACCCTGGGAGGAACCAGGGCCTGTGTCGAGAGCTGAAGCAAGAATTCATCAAGTGCTGAGAGCCAACCGAATCCAGGGACAAAAGGCCCTCTTGCCTCTACTTCCTCAGGCCTGGGGTGGGGGGTGAGAGGGGGTGAACTGGTGTGTGTTTTTATGGTGAGCAGGTGGGACTCAGAGTAAAGATGGGACAAGGAGACACATGGAGAATCTGTTAGGAAAAGAAAAGGGGAGATGGCACTTTGCACTATGGGAAAGAAGAAGAGTGAGTTTAGATGTGGAGAGTAAGTCTCAATACAGTGACAGAAGACAAGCCATTTCAGAGCTGGAATTGCCAAATGCGTTAGAAATGGATGCTCTGGCACATGGAATCAGCTTGTTTATGAAAGTGCAACAGGCACAAGCCGGGTGGGGGGAGGGACTACATGGGATCCTGGCCCTGAGTTGAGGGAGGTGTCAGATGTAAAGTCATAAATGATTAACAGTGGGAACGTGGAATGCTCCATCCCCTTCCCAATGCATGTAAAGAACCAATCCTGAAAACATCAGGACCTGACTTTGGACAAGATGCACCATCCCTCTGCATCAACTGCACTTATGTAAAAAGGGGTTGATTATAGTGCTCAGGTGACTGGTACGTGAATAAATGGACACATGAAAAGCACCTAGATAGTGCCTGGAAACTGGATGCACTGAACACTTGTTTGCTACTTTATAATAATCTTCAGTGACTCTGTGGGTCAAGTGTCTTCAACACCATGACCTCACTTGGTCTTGGCACCCAGTGACCCGCACTGGCATTTCACTCCAGCCACTCACCACTGTGGCCACAGTGCTTCAAAATCTCTGAAGTCAAACATCACACTTGCTGGCCACCTTGGTTCATCTCCAGTCCTTGCACACACTCATGCTCCCACCGCACCCATTCTTCTTCCTCCTTGAGACATCTGCTCTCCAGAATTTCTTCCTTCTCTATGTGGGCCTAGTCCTGATTGTGCCTTTTAAATAACTACCATCTCTGTCATGCCTTTAATTCCCTGCCCTCTATCCTTTGTCTGTATCCTTGACCCAAACCGTCTAGTTAAACCCAAAGATGGCAAAAATGAATGTTTTCAGACATCGTGCAGTAAGCCTGAAAGTGTAGAGAGATGGTGTAAATAACTAAAAGTGTCACCTGAGGAGGCTTCACTGCTCCCTCCAGGTAGAAATGGACAACAATGCTGTACCTTTTAATTGCTCAAGAGAAGCCAGATTTTATGGAAAGCATCTCAGTTTTTTAATGTTGATGATTAATTTAAGGAGGGTAAAACTAAAAAGCAAATCAAAGAAAACACGTCTTGAGGTCAAATTTAGCTCTAGTCAGCCAGCCCCAAGGCTACTTGCTATAAATTGTGACTTAGAGCAATTTCCTTCTTTCTCTGATATCCAAGTATGGAAGGCTGCTAGAGTAACACATTCTTACTGGACCTGTTGCACATCTTCAACCTTGCAGTCCCCATCTGCCTGCCATCCATTCATCCCCAAGGATTGTTTCTTCCATGATGCTTCTTTGACCAGAGCTATACAGGTAAATAGCTGGTGCTTGTGCATGGATCAGTGTGTGTGTGTGTGTGTGTGTGTGTGTGGTGAGCAGGCAGCTTATCAAATGTCCATCAAGTGTAGGAACATGGGGTTAGAAGACATTTTAAGAGGAATGAACTATTCAATTTTATAGAGGCAACAAAGAATAAATGTGTTTGGGCTGGAACAAGTGGTTTGGCTCACAGGGAACACACTAGGTTGGGGTGGAGTCAGGGGGCTACTTCTGGGGGAACTTGTAAATGAGGGAGCACGGGGCAAGCAACAAGGGGTCCTGCATACCATACTGACAAGCATCTTTAATTGTAAATAAAAGCAAAGTAATAAGCTGTCTTGACAAGTGATGTTGTCTTGCAAGCCTTGCAATGGGTGGTTTTCTAAGGAAAGAACTCAATGTTGTCATGAATTCCAATTTTCTTGAATCATAAAGATAAGGGAGATTAATGCTACACTAGTATGTTTTAAGCTACAAGACACATTAAAAATGTTCTTTCCTCTTTCCCCATCTGGTGAACTCTGACTTTCTTAAAGATTCAGCTCAATAGTCAAATCAATCAATTTCTAAATTGGAATCGGTATTTCTTTGCTCTGTGAATTTGTTTACACATTTCTCCTTCTAAAGCATGCAGCACTTTGAACACATAGCTTATATGGATTAATGATCACTGAAAGCATTTATTAATACTTGCCTTGCTAGACACAGACACTGAGAAATATGTAAGTTATATCCTTGCCCTCAGAAAGTTCACAATCTAATGTCTACGAAGTGCCAGCCTTACAGAACCTATGACCAAACTATGGCCATCAAAGCAAACACATTAACTCACAAGAGCCATAGCATACAACTTCTTTCCTTCCAATCAGAAGGAAAGTAGGAGAGGATAATTTAAAATCCACTTGTCTGTGCAATACATTTACAACAGACTGAGCATCAAGTCCAAGAGAAATTGCTATCTCCACCTCCAGGGCTGCAGTCAAACTAAATATCTACTTGGCAAATAAAACCCTGAGCCCTCTTCAAATGGTGTCTACACAACAGGAAGTTCTATCACTTACATGCAATGCGAAGGTGCAAATGAAGTGTAAAATATATTCCATTTTATATGTTTTGGGTTGCTTTTTGGAATTTCCAGAAGAGGTAGGATTTTAACATTTTAGATTTGCTTGTTTAGCTACATAAATAACTTTCCAAAACATTTCACAGAACTGTCTGGAGCAGTTCTTCTGTTTGCCTGTGTTATAGTGACAAAAAGGGTAGGTGGGGAAAGCCGTCTGATGTTTAGCAGCACCGTGCTGTGATTACTGCTTTCCAACCTTATTGAAAATCCTATGGCATTCTGGGGAGTTCCTTGCTTTCTGTGTGCATCAGAGGGCCACAGGATTGGTGTCTGGTCATAGGCAGCTCTGCTCAGACCAAAATGCAAACAACTGAGTGGGAGCTCGAGCTTTATCTCAGGAATGAAATAAATATGGAGTAAGGCTAGATACCACTCAAACTCATAGTGATCACAAGAGACATCAGCACTCGGACAGGAAGTGCAGCAAAAACACCTGTTGACAAGTTGAAGACTCTAAGGAGGAAGATAGCTGTCTTGAGTGGGCTCTGGCCTCACTTCTAGGAAAGCATATTTTCTTCAATCTGGGGAGAAGTCCAATAACAACATGGAATTCCTACAATTGTTTTGTTTTAAAAACATCAGAGTTTAATATAGACACTGGGTTTTTTAGTTATGAGTTGACTTGCTCTTTTGGGCCAAAAATTACTGTGACAGAGGGCAACAGAATAGTTGTTCTTTTCTTAGTTGAGAATGAAGAGCCTCAAATATATTTCCCCCTTTTTTTCTGCATGTGTTTAAAAACAGAGCAAACCCTACCAAGATAGCGTGTCAGGAGTCAGGAATGTTTTTAATTTGTGCTGTGTTAATGCATATTTTACATATTGTATGACTTAATTTTATTTTTACCCAAGTCAGCTGAATATTTGGGTATTTTACCCAAATTAAAGAGAACCACTAAAAAATGAATTGAATTAGAAAAATCAATATACTAACACTGCAATCTTAAAACACCCTGTTATCAAGTATCATCTTCTTCAAAACAATGTCTTTGGAAAAGATGGACATGATAATTAATTACAAGGCTCTTAATTTGATAAAAACCTTTTGAAAATGTATATTTAGGAACAATTTCCATTGATTAACTTGAGTAGGCATAATACAAGCAACTTAATTACTGAACAAAAAGATAAAAGCACATAGGCCTAAAATAAAAATTATTTGAGGATTGAAAGAACTTTTAACATTGTCTCAAAGAAGAACTGAGAAGCAATCCTGTTCCTTGAGTCTGGTATATGAACCTGTCAGTTCCAAGGCACCTGCAGGAAGTTTTCTGGCTTTAGCATATCTGTCAAAGGCTGATGCATTCTGTGTTGACAGCCTTGTCTTCCATGTTACTGACCCTTCCACCGACTCCTGCAACCCCCCTCCCCACATCCAATACCCCCCTAAAGACTTAAGTCTATAGAATGACAGGCTAGCACACAAAAGCTGGGAGAAGAGCTCTGGACAGCTCAACCACACAGATGTAAATACACTAGCAAACAGAATGCTCAACACAGTCCTTCCGACTATTATGCAAAAGTGAACAAAGAACCGAGCAGACATGTAAGAAAATACACTAGAGCTGTCAGTGAGAAGGCAACTATATGTGTATTTTGAGATCCTTGATTTCCTAGTTTAGATTTAAAGCTGGCATCACTACTTTATAGCTCTTTCTAAATTCAGTTTTCATTATTTGGCATTAAGTCTGTCTGTCTATTTATTTATTTATTTATTGGGGGGAGAGAGAGAGAGAGAGAGAGATCTTATTCTCTTCCAATTGTCTAGTGTCTTTTGGTGCTAGTTTGAAAGTGCTAACTTCCTTCAGGCCTGGACCACATCACAATTCTCACCCACCATACCGAACTCAGTGTCCTCTGTCTTCCGTGAGGTCCTCAATAGGGCTTCCCTATTTAATTGCACATTTTTGTATCTGCACCTTCGTCTCACTCACTATGGTTTTGTGGCTAAGACTAATTTTGATTTTCAAACACTCTGAAGGGAAGGGATAACCTGCCAAAGATTCCATTCAGCTTGCCTCATCTGGTGTGAGTCAGTTTCAGGCTGTGAATTACAAGTCCCCAGAAAGCTCCTTTCCTAAATATCTACATCTACTCACAAGACACAGTGTGCTAGTTATTATCATAATGCACTATAGCGCCAGCAAGATGATTTTCTTGAGATCACAAAGAAACCAGGATAAAGGAATGGGAACGTAGATGTTCATTGTAAAGCAGGGGATTATGATTATCTAGAAGATACAATGAAAGCAAAGGAAACTCAGGACCTTTGCTCTGGTCATGGGCTACATGTACATCTGATGTATCTTCTAGATACATCAGGGTTAGCATGCTTCCTTTACTTATTTCTTTTCTTGGAATTACAAGGCTGGGAGCTGTAATAGTAAGACAAGGTATAAATGGGAAATTGTTTTTGAGGTCACTTTCTTACAGGAGAAAAACAAAACAGGTTCAAACAAGGAAAAAGGAACTTAATTTAGCAGATTTTTTTAAAAAAGATACATAGAAATAGTCCCAGCATAAAGTGAGGAACAGAGAATCTAAAACTGTTCAGTGAAAACCAGGTTCTGTTTGTGTACATACAGAAAAATGCAGTAACAATATGGAGGAGTTAGATAAAGAGGTATAACTGGGAAGACAGATGAAAGACAGAATCTCGGGTAAGTAGTAGTAGATGTGGAGAACCAAGTACATCTGTAGATCTGGGAGCCAGTGAGGAGCCCTGCTCAGGTAATACCAGTGAGTGTTACGGGGCATGAGGATGCTATGTCCATCATCCTGCGTCCCAGCCTCCACTACATATCCCAAGGCAAGGCTACAAGGTAGAGATACTAACATTCTATTATAAAATAGTTTAACAGAATAAATTCTTATCTTATGGATTCAGTCTTTGGCCAGATATTTTTTGTTCCTACAACATAAGGGAATACCAACTTATAGATATTTTAATAATGTAATTACCATTATTGTACTAGTCATTGGCCAATAGGCAATCTGTTTACTAGATTATCACCCAGCTTTCACAATGCAATCAGTTCTGATTACAGTGGTTTAAATCATTTATCTAATAATTTGTTTATTTCATTTTGTCTTTGTTATGCTACTTAGGACATTTTTTTAAAGTAATCATAATTCTTTAATTAATTGCTTTGGCGTTTCTCCCCTTCCTATCATGCAAACCATGTATCTCTCCCTTTATCCCTGAGTCCTGAAATTTTCTGAATTTTTCTTTTCCTTCCCAGGGTTTGCTATCAACAGCAACTTGATGCTGCTAAAGGGTATAGGAAAATAAGAGTCTAGTTTACTTTTGAGATCCACCCCATTCCTTTCTCAGATATGAAGGCAGATGTAGACAACCTGAGAGGCATGGATTCCTGTGCTCCTCGCACCAGGTGCAATATCTGCCTGCAGGGCACCAAGTGAGGGGGTGTAGAGGTGCTCTCACTACTAAGGTATGCTCGTGTGTGTCCATTTGCTCACAAACTACAATAGCAAAGGGAAGGCAGGACATAGAACATCAGGCCTCTGAAGACTGGGAGGTAATGGGGTGAGCCGAGGTAACGGGACAGTGCTGCCCAGTGCTTAGTGCCCACAGTCAGTTCTGCCACCCACAGCGGGTCCAGCTCACAGATGCTCCATCTCTGAAATGGGAGAGCCCTGAAGCATTCCTCCTGGAGGAGCTGCATCATTCAGGCTCGTCCACATTCCCCGTGGGACTGTGCTTAGAATCAAGTATGTTTAACACAGTCCATGAAACACTGGGTGAAAACTAAAGCAGCATATTAGGAGACAATCTAAAAATTTTTAAATTACTTTGGCCTGAAGAAAAAAAAAAAAGGTAAAAATACTTCTAAATCTTGATTTAAAAATAAAATAGGATTTTCAGTACAGTGTCTCAGAAAGCAAAAGATATAAATGTTCCAGATATAGGTTCTGGAAGAGAATCAGACCCTGTAGTCAGAGTCTGAAGGCAGGAGGGAGCTTGGGAACCTGGCTTGCTACACTGTACACAGTCAGGAGAAACCCTATTTTAAGACTTTAAGCATTATAAATAAAGACAAATTATTTCCACCTCAAAATAACTATACAGGTTTCTCTCAATAACTTTGAAGGGATGCATACTTTGGCCAAGACATTGATAACAGAATGTCTCAGAACAAAAAGTTGGGGACATATCTCATTAAGATAAATTTAGAATGAGTGACAGTAAAAGCCACTGAGTTCATTAACCTTCTTTATAAAATAGCTACTCAATAAATCAAAAGGTACAAGGGTATTTAATTTGAATTATAGTGAAAGTGAATAAGGTGGGTATTACTGCTCGAGAGCTGACATATAAGCCTGTAGTTGAGAGGGTGGTGAAAAATCAGAGGCCAAATGAAGACTCCAAAATTAGGCACGTACATTGAAGGGAGCAAAATGAGGAGTGTGACAATAACACTGATTTTGGAAATATCTTCCTGTGACATAGCCCAGCTGGGCTGAAGTCTGGGTTGGTTGACATAGGAGAACATAGGTGCACAGACAAACAGCCGACTGGAGGATCCAGTTCTCCAAGCCACTCCATATCAGCCATGACAAAATAAAATCCCCATACACCACCATTGTAAGTTTTTGTCTGCGTGTCTGCTTTTAAAAGTGACCTAACTTTATCAGGGATAGCTTGTGGCATTCAAAAATGCCATTCCCTGTTGTATGAGAGAAAATCTCACTTATTCAAGTAGTCACCACATTCCTGAAAGAGAGGGGTTAAAAATAATGGCCATCTAAGTGATGTTTCAAGCTGAGGTGAGCTGAAGCTTGGAGTCCCTAAATCACGTGTCTACTCCCATGTGGCCTACTGACTGACAAGTGAAGAGAGAAGCAAAAAAGCAGCTGCTGAAGGGAAGCAGCCTAACCCTAAGGCTTCCTTAATTAGACTGAAGGACCCCGAGCTCCAGGGCCTCAAAGAACAGGAGTCTTTGGGCAAAGGTCACATGGCTACAGCACTCCATCAACTTTCTACAATCAGAACTTGAAATCCACAGGGCCCCCACTTTGGTTACATGTGTATTATGGGAGTTAAAAGTGGCCACAGATTTTTTCCAGCTGCCCCTATCAAGAGTTGGAATCTGTTTCCCCACCCTTTGAATCAGGGCTCAGTCTGCTTTGACGAACAGACTGTGGTGGAAGTGATGACTTCTCTGTCTGACTTCTAAGTCTTGGTCTATAAAGGCAGTTTTCTTCTCTCACTCTGCGGTCATGTGAAGAAGCCAAGGATGAAAGACCATGGCGGGGGTTGGGAGGGAAGAGGCCATTCCACTCTCTCAGCTGAGTTCCCAGACAAGTGAGTAAGCATCTAGTCCCAGAAAACCTGCCAGCAGATGACCAGTGCACCACCAGTTAAGTTGTAGCAAATAATCTCTACTGTTTTCAATGACTGCTTTTGGGGGTGGCTTATTATACAACAACGAGTAATAGAAACATACGTATATTACATGAATTATCTACTATGCCGCTATAAATAAATGTGTTGGTGATATATATATATATATTCATGGATATATTTCCTGGACTTGACAACAACAAAATACTGTTACCTCAAAAGTACTGTGGAAAGAGTATAATAGGGCTTTGAATCAAAAACGCTGAGTTTAAGACTTGGATCTGCTCTTGTCCTTTGTACCAGGGAATGTTTGTATTTTGCATCTGTCACTTACCCTCTCGATGTCTGTTTTCACATCTATAAATTCCTTGTGGAATCAGAATGATGGTAAAATGAGAAAAACAGATGTGAAAATGCTCTGTAAGCAGCAAAGCACATTACACATTTAAGCTGCCATTGTCACCGTTACCTCCATGTTAAAGACTGTTTTTCCCTCCCTGCAAAGACATCATTTGGATCAGTACTTGTAAGCATCTGAATGATGACTTTCTCTGTTCCAAGTTTCCTTTTGCATGGAGACATTTGTATGCACACACGTATATGTGCACAAAGCAACTTCCAGAGACTGTCAAGTGTCACGAGCACCAAATAGTCTCATTTTCCCTTTTTGTCACCATATAGTGTTTCCATGTTACAATGTAAGACCCAGAGCCACTAACTCTCATCACTTTTCTGGTCTCTCCTGAACAATATGATAAGCTGCAAGGTAGCTCACATCATATCCCAGTGCCAAAAGAAAAGGATGAAACTAATTGGAAGTATGTTTGGAAACCTAAACCAAGTTTAAGGAAGAATTAATAATGGTTGAAGTTAATTACATCACATATAAGAATGATACCAAACAGGATGTAGTTCAGGAGGGGGAAATGGTTCATTAAGAAGGCCCAGAGAACCAGCAAAAAGGAATAAGCTATACTTAGAAAGGGCAGAGGTAGGTTGGAAAATCAGTACTGATCAGAGAGAAAAGTGAAGAGATAGTCAAACATGATAACATCTAGAGGGCAGCAGCTGCCACCTGTAAAGAGCCTAACTTGCATTTGATGAGAGAGAATGAATGAATGAACTGAAACAGACAATTCAAAAAGAAAACTCAGAAGTTAAACAAGGACTCAGGTCATTAGAGACCTAATGGGTGAAATCATCCTGCCTGGAATGACCATTCCACCTGGGAGTGGACGAAGGAGGTTAGGACTTAATTCTTAAAAAGATGGGAGTGGACATAGAGAAGCAGCCCACAAACTCCTTTTCTATTCTGTGGAAATATAATACACCCTTACAAAAAAAGGGGTATGTTACTTTCACTTAAGGTAACATTCTACCCTACTTTGTCCTAACAGTAAAGGATTTTTCCTTTGAATTCACCACATAATCAACTTGATCACAAAAGGCCTCAAGTTTATAACAATTCTCCATAAATATGCTGGTAAAGATCAAATAATCACAATAGGATGGTACATATATTCTAAAATGCTCATCTTTATACCCAAAGCCACACTCTTAAAAAGAACCTTTGACATGGGTCATGTGTAGGATAAAATTATAAGGTCTATTTTTCTCATAAAATATTATCACTGTAACTACTTATTAAGCTGACTTCTTTTTATTATTGGGTTTAAAGTCTTGTCAAAGTATGACCAGCCTATCCCAGTTAACACACTAAATTAGGCAGGAAAGGATTAAGTCAGTCATAGCGTGAGCATATTCTGCATTTACTGACTCATTTGGTATTAATGGTTATACACAGAGAAAAGAAAGAAGACACGATTCCTGACTTCGAGAAATGTCCTTTGGTTGGTGAGACAGATGCTATGCATGCAACAGTTAAATAACAATGCAAGAAGTATGTGACTAATGGGTAACATGGAATAGGAAATGCTGGGAGTTCCTAGGGGGTAGGATAGGAGTTGGCTGAAACACCAACACCTCATGGTTAAAGTGGAGTTTAACTGGAGTTCTGCAGGATGAGCAGTAATAGAAAGGGTGGAAAGGAGAGATAAAGGTATCTCATACTATACGAGGTGACCTGGGTGACTAGATGAAGGACTTCTGCAGTATAGTAAATTGGGTCATAAAGAAGGGAAAGTGGGGAAAAGTGCAAGGGCTTTAACAGAAGACAAGGGGTCCTATTATCACACCAACATGAAAGTCAGTCATTATGACTAAAAGTGGGTCTGTTGATTGGCTCATTCATCCATCAATATAATAAATATAGGCTGACATAGTACATCAAATCCTATTCTAAGTAACAGAGGCTACAAAACACTCCCTTTCATTAAGAATCACACAAAGTAGGAGCAATTGACAAAAAGGAAGGAAATCAATGTATGTGAAAAGTACTGAGATGTGGAGATGCAGGGAAATTAAAATGCCTAGGAGCCTCCAAAGTCACTTAGAGGCTGAAGCTGAAAACACTGCCAAAAGAAGGAAATGTATTCCCAAGAGAGGGGTGGAAGGCAACCAGGGAAGAGGTATGAAAGAACAGGGAAGGGGACTGTGTTCAGGTGGGAGCCAGAGTGCAAGTGGGAAAGGAGCAGAAAGTGAGCATGGGTCACTGACTATTTGCAATACAGGAAACTAAAGAGCTGTGAGAACTTACTCCTTCCATGCAAATAATTTACAGTGAGCTTCAGAATGACTTCCTTTCTCCATGTTTTCAATTTCTTCATTAGAGGCTCCTGTAACTGGTCACTGTTTAATTTCGAGCACCAGTGTCAAAGTTACAGCATGACAACAAAAATCACCCTAAGGTTCATGTTTATAAAACTCACAGATGCTTAGAGATAAAAGGCACAGAGTTGAACTGCCTTCCCAATCTAACATTTCTCCTACACATTCTTGGCAGGTGGGCATCCAGACAGAAACAATCTACTGGTTCCAGGGAGCACAGCTGACCTCAGGAAGCACCCCTACTCATTACTACACATCATTAGTCGTGAGAAACTTTTTCCCTGAGATTAAATGTGTTGTCCTGTAGCTTCTACTCATTTTTGACCCCCTGGAGTGACTGCAAAAATAGCCTTCTGGACCTCCTACATACAGATGGTACTGTATCACGTTTTTGTAATAGTGAGTTGAGAATTGTCCCTTTCCCTTATTTAAAGGACTTGTCAATTAACAAGTGGCTTAGTTTTGATTAATTAGGTTCTTGAATGTAATGTGCCACCTTCCTCTTCACGAAGACCTTGAAGAGACATCTGTTACTGTTCGTAATGCCCCATTTTTCTCCTTTAGTGATTATTACCACCGTATGTTTGCACAATACTTCACTCCTTTTCAAGCACTGTTACATAAATCATCACACCATAACACTGTAAGAAGATGCTGCGCCCCTGTAAGTTATCTTCACAAAAATCTTTTTATCTTTTTTATGACACAATATAATGGATAGGGCAAGTTGTGAAAATGTGTCTGAGAATCCTCGGTCTCTGGCTGTGAGGTGCCAAAGAACTAATGTACTTTAAAAGAAAGAAAAATAATTATCAGAATAAACTCAATGTCTACCCTCCAACTATGAGTCAGTAACTGATACTCACCTTAACTATGGAATATATTGGTTCCTAACTTAACACACCATTTGTCTAATCACAACAATTCATGCAACAAACAGATATGCTAAAGTGCCTGGCAGTGGGACGGAGAGAGAAGAGGTGAGAAACAGTTAAATTAAGGCATGGTTCCAACTCTGGATATTCAATATAGAGCAAAAGTTGAAAGAAATAAGGCTTGGTGTACTGGGAAAGATGTAGAAGAGCTGTGGCAGAGAGGAGCAGGGGGAGGACCAGAAAAATAAACCCTATAATTCCAAGCAAAGCCTTATCCAAAGCAAAGTACTCCAGACCAACTCTACAGTGAGGCTATGAACACTCAGCCCACGACCAGAAGACCCTGATATTGTGGAGAAAAGTCTGGTCCCTCAGCGCTGAGTGAATGTCCTGCTACTCCAACTACAATGCCAGCAGCTATTCCCCCCATCATGCCCAAGAGATGTGGGACCCAAAAAAACTTTAAAAGAATTTAGATCCCTCTTTGCCCCATCAAGTGTAGATGTGTAATTGCAGATAATCACGACCCTTGGCAAGCAGTGCTTCATTCCACTGCACAAGCTGTATGAGCATCTCGTCACTGCAGAAAATCAAATGCCCACTATGGATGTCTAACTCGCTGCCTGGCTATCCACTAAGAGGCATATTTGCCCATCTAGTTCCCAGCCTACAAAAAAACATAGGCACCCAACCTGAAGCTTGTAAGGATGAGTAATGATTTAACATGATGACACCTGGTTTGGGCCCGAGGAACAATATGTGTAAATATCAAATCATAGTGAAGGTCAGTGACCTCCGCAGAAATAAGAGTGAATCAGTTTTCCCTAATATTTGGGGAAACAAACTGGGTGACTAAGACATGTTTGATGCTAGGAGCACAAGACTTGATAAAACCTGACAAACTGATGACAAACCAACCTTGTGGGGAGGGTGCAGCAACCATCCGCGGTAAGCCTGACTTGAGTTTCGTAGCTGTCCAGGGGGCACACAGCCTGCTGCACAGAGGGGCACTCCACGGTGCTGCAGTCCACGCTGAAAACTGAAGGAGAAACAGAGGCACCATTTATTATCACAAAGACTTGCATTATGAGTTCCCCAAATCAAACATTGTTCTTGAGTAATTTCTGCTGCTTCCTTGCTACTCAGACCCCTCCCCAGTACTAGTATTTTTATTTCAGACAAGCTAGAGAACTGCAGTAATGTTACAAACCTTCTATGCAAGGGAAACTTGGGGACAAGACATCTGAGAGTTCAGATGAAGACGGAGACAGAGCAGAAAGCACAAGTGGGTCCAGGCATGGTACTGGTCAGCCAGAGGCGTTTCTAAGAGAACAGCCCAGAGATGGAAACGAAATTGTTTGCTTGAAGCATTTATTTAGTGGTTACAAAATATCTGACCAATGGTTAGAAACTGGCAAAGAGGCAAACACAGTCCAGACCTATTCACAGACCAGATTAGAAATGCCACCATAAAACAAGGACGTTGGAAATAATATAAAGAAATAGCTGGGACAAGACAAATCAAATGTGGGAAAGGTGATGAGTAAACAGTCGAAGGTGACTTAGCACATGCTGTGAAGTCAAGGGGATGGACGGCGGGGAACTGGAAGAGAACGACTGGGGCTAGATACTGCATCATAGAATGGCTAGCATTTTGATGCATGTATTTATCAAAACTAACTTTGTTCTATGCATAATGATTAATTGCAGTACTTTAGAGTGACAGATATAGCAGCAGATGAGGACTGTAACTTTCGAGGTGGGGGGGGCTTGAGGGGAGGGGTGAAGCAAGTAGCCTGAACGCCACAGATGCACCTCCCTCATCAAGCATACTTTGAAGGAAAAAGAAAAATGGCAAGAGAATAAGACATGGTCCCTCCCTGAAGGCACTTATCCACCAGTGAATTATCACTCTGGTTCTCTGCCTAGAAGGCCAGAAGTCAGGCAGCCATTAGCCCAAGGCAATAGGCTGGCAGGGCACAGACAGGGCGCCTGTCTTCATGTGGAGGAGGGGACAGGCAGCTCCAGGGGCTGGCTGCCTCTGATGCACAGATGAGCTTGTGCATACCTGGTTTGCACTCATAGAGGTCACAGCACTCTCCCGGCTTCCCTGAGGCTTTGGACACTAGTATGTTCAGGTATCCCGGCTGGCAGACTTTGCGCAGGCAGCCCGCAGGGTCGCACACGCAGCGGCTGGGTAAGGGGCAGCACTCCCCGGGGGGAGCATAGCCCTCGATCAGAATGGAATCTTCAGGGCAACGCGGAGAGAACTGGACTTCACACCGGGCCTTGGAGCAATCTGGCTTCTCTTCTAAATAGGAGAAAAAGAATTTAGCACATGCCCGGGGGCAGTGTGGGGTGCTTCCCTCAGAAGTACTGTTGACTAACAGAAGGGGAAGCTTGAGAAAGAAATCTGGTAAAAACCCTCAAACTCAGCTCACCAGAAAATCTCTCCCAAGAGGTGCTCATGACACCGAGTCTGAACCTGAATTACCTTCCCCAGCAATGACAAGCTGCGTCCAGTGTGTTGCCCAAAGTGAAGAAAAGCAAAAGGGAGAGGTCTGTGTGACATGGAAAATCTGATACTTCACTTAGCCTCCGAATAACCAAAAGGACAGCTGAATTTAAAGAGTTTGAAGGGTTACTCTTTGAAGACTGTGTGCTTAAACACTAAAACCAACGCACAAATAAACCACAGCAACTTTATGAATGGAGACAACATGCGTGATAATCAACGTGAAAGAACTTGACCTCCAAGCTTGAATTTTGAGAAGATGAATGTTTTAAGATTATGTGAACCAGTGGTGTGGTCG
Source organism: Galemys pyrenaicus (assembly GCA_019455555.1). NCBI lineage: Eukaryota > Metazoa > Chordata > Mammalia > Eulipotyphla > Talpidae > Galemys > Galemys pyrenaicus. The sequence goes on from JAGFMF010012281.1 coordinate 18,767,252, forward strand.
CTCAGCAAGATGGCTAATGAGCCAAATTCCCAGGTATTTTCCCTAAATGACAACTGGTATGTTTCTATCTCTGGCAGAGATTCACTGAGTGCACGCTATTCTTTCTCAAATCTTATACACTGGCCTTTGCTGTACCTTAATTTTAGGGAGAGAAAAATAAATGACTCAAGATGGGTAATTTCCACAGATTTTAGAACTGAGTAGCAAAGCTCTGATTATTCTAGAGTCCTGGTCTAACTCAGCATCTTGGTTTCAAAAAGACCCATACCATCAAAATGTCCTTAATGAACAGACTGAGATGAATCCAAGCACTTCACAGTCCCATGACCTTTGGGAATGGGGCCAGTTCAGAAAATGACGCACACAGTGATATAGTGATATGGTATTGTGGTACCTTTCCATCCTGTCTTTCCTAAATAAAGCCCAAACACAGAATTATAAAGCAGGTTAGACCCAAGAAGTCACCTTAATTTAGTCTTCTTATTTTAAACCTGAGGCCCAAGAGTTCAAAAGTCATCTGCTTAAGGTCCGTTGTATAATTAAAGCAAAAATTCAGAGATCTATTTTGAAAACCAAGTCTGTACCTCAGGTTATTTTCTACCTTGATTGCTGTGTCTTTCCTTTCTCTATTTCCCTTACCTAGCTACTTCTTGTCTAATCAAAATGTAGTACATGAGAACTCTCAAAGTCATAGGTTTGGTCATAACAGCAACACTGAGAAGCCGATGCAGAATGAAGATGGGAATGACCAAGGGGGTGAGTCATAGAAATATTTGGGAGAAGAGCATTCTAAAAGAGTAGTCCTCCTATTTCACAGGAAGAACAAGAGACCAGTATAGCTTAGCAGGATACAGGAGGACCCAGGTACCCTACAGTTATAACACAGCCCCCAGGAACTGCCATGAGAAGACACCATGATTAAGAAGAATTCCATTCTTGGATTCCCTTCACTGAATTCCCTTCACTGATTCCCATCAGTGTGGGCAGAACAAATTAAAGAACAGAGGCAAGAAAGGAAATCTTGATGATGGGGACTTGAAAGTACATTCAGTAGACAGTGTCTCTGGCAAACACAAACCCACAATCTTATAATTAATAAAAGCTCTCTGACTTTAATTGCAAATAAGGCTTACTTTCCTTATACAAGTGCTATGCTTAACTTATTCTGTATCACAGTCTATTATATACTTATTCAATAAAGTATACAGTACATGTAATCACTTTTCAAAAATATGCTTCAACAAGACATTTGAACCCAGCGGAAGAGATTTTCCTCGTTATTCTGTTCTTTATAATTTTTTTAGCAGTTCCAACACTGTAAACTACTGATTGGCATTTTGTAGGTCAAGCCTTGAGAGATTTACTTACTCCTGAGGAACTGAGACTAACAGGGTGGGGGCTACCACAGACACTGCTTAAACCGTAAGTAAATCAGAGCTCTAAGAGACATAAGAATGTTTAAAATGAGGGTTAAGTCTTATTAAATGCTTCAATTGGCAGATTTTAAACCGCTTTTGTTTTTTAAAGAATAAACCCTGTTTTTTAAAGATCCTGTTAGATTTGACTTCATAGCATTAGGATTCCTAAATTGATAAGCCTAAAGTTTTGTGTGTGTATGTTGACCTCATCCTGCCTTAATTTCAGTTATATGAGTTTTTTCAATGAACTGTGTAGCATTCTACCTCTTCCTCTCCTGTAAAACATTTTAAACAACACACACAGGAGTGATCTAGTCTAATATTTGTACACAATCTACCTGTGAAACTAAATCAGTATATATTTTTAAAGGCAGATGGGACAGATTTCTAGTTTGGTGACTGGATTATTCAGGTTTCCTCACTCTTTTACTCACTATCATTTGAACAGCGCATTTAGTAAAAAGCACCTAATTCATCTAGATTTTCAAATTCATTTCAGGCTTTTCTAAGCAAGATTCTTTTTTTGTAGTTTACGTCTTCATCAGATCTTTTAGGCTTTAATATCTTCTTTGGTAGATTATTTTACTGATTTTTCATCTACTGTTTTCGGATTAGTGTTTATTTTACTTATTTTTCTTAAAAATGCAAATACTTATAAGGTTTTAATATGTTAGCCACATACTGCTTTGGTTATATTCTAACATTCTGATATATAATGATCTCAGTGTAACTCATTTCTATATTATCTATAATTCAACTTTGATTTCCTCTTTAACTGAAGACTTTTAGAAGAGTGCTATTAGATTCCTGTATTGGTAGTTATTTTTGGCTTTCCTTTTGATTTTATAGTTTTACCTTTGCTGCCAGAGAATGTACAATTTTCTACTTCTGTTAATTTCTTGAGTTTATGTTTTTTGATTTTTGGCATGCATGTGTGTGTATGTGGCCTTTGGCCAACTTTAAAATACTTGAGCTTTTGAAATGAACATGTATTCTGTTTATAGGATACAAACTTGCAAATCTACTAAATCAATCTTCTTAATTATGGCATTCATATTCACTTATGTCTTTTATCTTGTAAATGATTTCCAAGAAAGAGTTATAAAATCCTCTCACTACAAACCAGCAACTCCTTGTATTTCTAACAGCTTTTACTTTAACTTCTCAACATGGTGGTGTTAACTTCATGACTAGCATGCTTAAGATGATGACTGGCAAGTTGTAAAATAATATTTTCAAAGAATTTAGATTTCTAAGATCTATATATTTTTTTTATTTTGTAACTGTTAACACTCTTAGTTTTATTTGTTTTCTTATTTCCACCCTCTATTTGTCTTTCAACAGATTACTAGAATCCTTTCTCATCCAGCATCCTGCCTTCCTCCTACTAGTCATCAGCCAGCCACTAAACACAACTTGTTACCACAGCATCAGGAATTATTTTCCTATTATCTTCACTTTCAGCCTGTTTCTAAGTAATTCATTCAGTAGATTTCACTTATTCATCTATGACTTTATTCTCTCTCTTCCATAGAGACAAAACACCAGTCACACGATACATTTTTTATCATTAAGAAGATTTCTCTTATATTAACATTGAATTTTTTATTTTATACATTAGAAAAGAAGCCTCTCCTGACTCCCTATGGTTGTCTAACAAACCTATAAATAATACTTCAAGTTAATTAACAAGTTTTTCAGTCTGGTTGCCCTGGAAACACTTGCAACAGGCATCTAAAAACACACACACAACACCAAAAGTGTCCCAGATATAGAAAGTGACACTATCACTTGCAACAGAGGTAATTAAGGGAAAAAAAGCTGGTTTCATCATATTAATAACCTTTCTCTAAGAAGTCGGCCCTTAAAACACTGACAGGGTCAACCAGTGGTAAAGTGATTTCACAATAAAAATGAATCAATACTGGACACGTTAGCTTGTGTGGCTGCATCCTGACTTGTTCAAGACCATCACTAGGTCCTGTGTCAACAGGTAAAAGTACGCCATGACCGGCGAGTAGCAAGCATATTCAACAGTCTTCTGTTTAAAAGCTCACCTCCATAAAACCAGAGCCAAATGAAAAACATCTAGTAGATGAGAAATTATATTGCCAGATCCTGATTTTGTACAACCTACACATCTGAAACGGAAATTTTCTTCCTTCTTCAAAATCTCCTAAAATGGTCATTTAAAAATATCAACAGAGATGCCGCACAAACAGCACCAAATGGACCAGGAAAATCCAGCTTGTCAGCTACAAAGTGGATGCTGCTGGGCACTCTGCCCTTTCTTGAAATCTGCTGTAGTTCATGCTCATTCCAGGCCACCTGCTCCCCCCTCATACACACGTGTGCATGACCACTCCATTCTGAGACAATGCCTGGGAGTTCCAACTACAGAGATAATCCAAGGAATCCTAAATTTGGATTCAATTTGCCATCAAAGAATTAAATAGGTAGAGCACAGAGTAAAGAGGAGAAGAGGCTGGTGACTTGGTTTCCTCCACCCCTCACCCTGGTATCTAAAGTCCTGGAGGAGTGATGGCACCTGTCTAAAGGGTCACAGGAGCCTCAGCCACTTGGTGCTTCTAGGAGACAAATCTTCTCATGGTACCAACTGAGGTGCAATCTATGAAGTCCTTTCCAATCCCTCTTTCACTCATTCATTCAACAAATATTTACTGTATCACTTCCATGTGCCAGAGGTCCCAGGGGCAGGACTCAGAATAAATATAACAAAGTCTTTGCCTTCCTGAATTTACAATTCCAGGGAGAGAGACAATAAACAAAGAGCCACACAACGTAATAATGCAGCGGTGATAAATGCTCTAAGGCAGACTCAGCAGTAGGGATGCACTAGCAGGGAGGGTATGGGCAGGTATCACTGAGGGACAAGGTGCCTGCACAGAAACCTGAGAGAGTAAGCAGCAGTCATGCAAATAACAGGACCAGATAACCCAGATGCAGGAAACAGCAAAAATACAGACACAAAGGTGAGAACTACCCTACTCTCAAGTTGCAAGTATAATTCAAGTAATAAAAAGTCTACACCAGTATAATTCACAGTAGGAGAAAAATCAATAAAAACTTACAAGAAAAATATTTTGATGGATAGTGTTTCTTACTAAGGATTGAATTCTCACAAGCATGCTAGATAAAGGAAAGCAATCTCTGCTAATTGGGCACCGTCTATGTGGGAGGTACCAGGCCTCTACTCGTTCTCACACACCTTCACATTCTCCTTTGAGGAGATGACATCTTCTGTTCTGCTTGACAGACAAGACAGACTCTGAAAGATTAAGGATTTGGGGTAAGATACAAAGCAAGTTCAAGAGTCTCCAAAACCCACAACCTTCCCACTAGTCCCTAAATCCAACAATAAAAGCAACTTCAGCTTTCCCAGTCAGCTTCTTCTAGTCTCTGTGTGTTTGCTCAATGGCTATATGCTTTCTCAAATACAGACAGTGAAGTAAGTTTGCAAAAAATCAACAGGTTCAGGATCTATGACGTGTCCTCATCACCACCATCTTCTGGCTGGTCATCCTCTACTACTTCATTTACTTCTTGACTTTAAAGATACATGAGATAAGAGGAGGAGATTTCTGTACCTAGTGGTATTTTCCTCTGAAAATGTCTATTACCAATGCAGTACATGTCATCCCTACAGTTTTATATTTAGAGACTGACTCCTTTAAAGTTACACTGTGAATTCTTTTCATTCACATTCCATGATTTTATCATAACCTTTTTTGGCAAGCTTCTCAGTGAAGACTTGTTCTGTACAATCATAACCCCGAGGGGAAAAATTAGGCTTGTTGATACAGTCCCAGAACTATTTCATATTTCAGTTCGTTCAGGAACACCAGCTGTACTTTCCCAGCATTGTTACCCCACATTTAGGATTTAGCAGTGATGGAACCTGCACTGGGCCTATTCTCAGTGCTCTGTTGAAGATGCATTAAACTGCTTTCAAATAAATTTTGCTTGCATCACAACAGGATATAAATTAGCCACATAGAAAGTAAAAAATTATATCATCTATAAGACTGCAACATGCACTACTTTAATTAGTACTTTCAACTTAGGATGCATGCTGGAATCACATATAAATCTTTTTACAATACTACTGTCTGGACCCCACCTCAAATCAATTAAATCACAATTTCTGGAGGAGGAGCCTGGTAACTAATATTTGTTTCATGAGCTCCCTGGGTGATTCTATTGTGTGATTAAGGCTGAGAATCACTGCGTTACTTTTTCAAGCAACTGAGAACCTTTACAATGAAGCCTAGAGCTTCGCCAAGGGCATGTTCAAACATTCGGGCAAACTGTGGCTGGCCAGATGCCAAAGAAGCACTGTGTGCTCCAAAGCTCTGCCTGTCAGCAGCTGGTGCAAGCTGCACGCTGAGCCCACCAGAAATCCTCTAGCAGTCTCCTGGACCACCCAACTTTTCTACATAGGATGTTACTGAATTGGGTTGAAAATGATGCTTTATGTTAGAACTTCGCTACTAAAATATGATCCCTGGACCAGCGGCAGCAACATCACCTGGGAACTTATTAAAGCTGTAGAGACTTAGATTCCCCAAGCTCGACTGAGTGAACCACAACATCCAGTTTAGTAAGATTTCCGGGTGATTCACATGTACTGTGTGAGGTGAACTGCTCTAGAAAGGTTCTTAAACAAGAGGTCTGTGGACGAGTGAATCAGATTGGCATCTCCTAGAGACTTACTAGAAATGTACAGTCTAAGACCTACAGAAACAGAAACTCGGGGAGGAGGCCAGAAATCTGTTTGGACAAGCCCTTCAGGTGATTCTCACCTATATTATGATTTGAAAACTCAACTCCCCTGGGGAACTTTAAAAATCAACAAGCTCACTGTACACTCCAGACCAATTAAGTCAGAATTATTGGAAGTGAGACCCACTGCAGTGTTTTTTAAAGTCCCCCAGGTGACTCCTAAGTATGGTCAACTTGAGCCCCTGTTTTCGGTACCCAGACTCTCCAATCTTCCATACGCTCATAGTAAAAGCTGCTTTAATTCTTAGGAAATCTGAACCTATAGGTTCTGAATCTTCTTGGAAGGACTCAGAGCTTCCTGGAAGGAATAAGAAGAGCTGAGGTGGTTTCCAGAATCAGTCTCTGGTGGTAGGTGGTGGGGTGGAGGAAGTGGGAGCGTCAGAACCCAAAATTGGCCTGTGTGTGTCCTACTGAACTTTAAATCATAGCTTATGAAAGCTTATTAGAATTCTGAATCCAGAAATATTTTATATCATCATCTGCTAATTCATACCAGGAAGATGAATTCAATTTATATTCCTAGAGGGAATTTGCCATTCAAATTATTACATTTATATAGTCATACACAGTAACATATTTTCAAAATGTAACAATGAATTTATTATTTTTTTAATATGGCAATAAAATAGGGCCTAAAGTTGGTTTAGAAAAATGTACGAGGGACTAAAGAGTAATTTCAAAAAGATTCATTTCACCTAATAAGCTAAAAGCTTTCTCTGAATACTTCATCTGACTTTTGCCATAAAAACAAACCCACAAAAAAGGAATGAAAATGATCACAAAGTGGGACAAATGACTAATGAGGAAAACTTAAATGGGCCAAATCTGTATAGCCAGTTCAGAAACATCTTAAGAGAAATCTTCATAACAGCTTAAAAATGTCAGAGGCATAAACATCAGAAATGAAGAACTCCCTGGGGTGGTGTTTAAATGGAAGGCGACATCCGTTATAGAACACAAGAAAGTCTCTGTGTAGCTGAGTGATTTTGTGATTGTGGGTGGGTCACTTTCCTCCGCTGAGGAAGAGAAGCAACGTGGTTCTTCCTTTGAGTGATCATTAATGTGGAAAAATACAATAATGTCAGCTCTTAAAGGCATGAGAATGAGGGCCTGGAATTCCTCCTCTGTGCAGGGAGGAGCTGGCCTTTGGGAGGTCTTCCCCGCCACACACCAGCCAGAAGTTCACGAGCCCTTCCTCTGCAATCTGGATCCCCGCACACATGGCCTCTGCTCATTTAAGGAAGAACAACACATGATGTTTTAAGCAGGAAGCAGTCATTATTTAAAAAAAAAAAATTCTAGAATTTTAGTAGTATAGAGTTTGAGTAGTATTAGTAGAAAATGTGACCTTAGTATGACTTTAAAAAACAAGGAACAGTAAACCAGGGTATTGTCAGTAATATTGCCAGTAAGTCCCTGAGTCTCAAAGGTGGTATAAGGATTTCAAAAGTCTTTAGAAGGACTCTAGAGAGTATTATGCATTGATCTGAGGTCTTTAGAGGTTCCCAAAGTAACTATATTGATGTGATTAAGATGATACGTGGAACATGAGAACACTGAGCAGCAAGAATGAACGGGACAGCTGCAGAGACTGCTGTCATTCTGCTTTCTTTGCTGACAAGAGGAGCAGCAAGAGCAGACAATTTAACTGTTCAACTAGTAGTTCTCATGAGAGAATGTGAACTATGGCTGAAATAGAAAAAGTAGACTTTGGGAGAAAAATTGGCCAGCTTTCTTCCTCATCTTTCCTTCCTTTTATTTGTTTCACTGAAAATAAACTACTTATTTGGGCCACCTGTCATCAATTTACTAAAGCTGCTTTTTACTTTTTGACATGGGACTCATTATAGTAACTGGTTTACAAAAGGTTTGACAGTCAGAAAGAATAGTTTTCAAATCTTGGCTCTTCTATAACTAGCTGTGTGATTTTTAAGTGATTTTCTTGACCTCTATGAGACAGTTTCTTCAGAGTTAAGTGAGATAATTTATACTGTAAGGAGGCTGGCATATGTGACAAATAGATAATAGTAGCTCGTCATCTTCATCACTGTCATGATTAGAAAAAGCCCAGGGCTCTGAGTCAGACTTCAGAACTTACCTGTGCTAAAATGGGGATAAGAATATTTACTCTACAAGATTGTTTTGGAGGCTGAAAGAATGTATTAAAAATTTATATTACACATATAAATTATGTTCTATAAAAATAGAAAACTATTCCGTGTTTTATTTGTACATATTTATGCACACATACAAGTACAGGGCAGTCTTAAGAGCCTCACGTTAGTTCACTTCTCTGTTTTAAACCTAATGTCCAGCATAATGCCCAGAGCACAGATGTGATCATTAAATGTTTCCCACTATTGATAAAGGCAGAGCTAATTATGTAACATACATGATATATTTCCCTACACAAACACAAGTTGTCATATCTCACTGTGCCAAAATCTTAGTCACATGGTGTGTCTCCCTCACCTTCCATTACTTTCTTTATTAATTCCTTTAAAAAAGAAAAAAGGCTACCTTTTCAAAAAACTGTTTCTGCACTATCTGGACAGAAGGAAGATGGCTGCTTTTACCTACACTGTAATTAGTATCCCCCAAGACATTTTTTCCTGGCTATTTCTGCATTTAAGATGTGATTATGGACCCTGCTTACAGTGATCAATTGTCAAGATGGCATAGAGGGGTAACAATTGCCCCTGAAAACAAATGAATAAAAATCTCCCCAAATGGACACCTCTAACATGAGGAACTTTGCTGGTGAGAAAGTGCCTCTCACTGCAAACCACCAGGGCCTCTCAGAACCACTCCCTTGCCTTGACTCTTTCTTGGAAGTTTTCTCCACCCTCTTACTGTTTGAGGCTCCAGCTCCCTAATCAGCCTTGCGTGGGGGCAAGTTCCTGAAAGGGCCCCACGTTTCTATGCTGTCTTTGTATTCTTTGTGTACCCACGGCGTAAACCCTCATCCACCACAACCGCCAAGAGGGCACCGGGAGACTACAAATATGCAAGCTGCAGCTGAGCAAAGGGACGTGTTTACTTTCCATCCTAAACTACAACTTGACCTGCAGGAAAAACAAAAATACTGCTATGTGTATTTTTTCCCAGAAATGATAATTATAGTACTCCAAACATTTTTCAAACTTCCACTACCAAAATGGAAAAGGCATTTTAAAAAATAATTTATTAAATAGGAGTTTATATTCCTAGTAATCCTTACATGGAAATTCTACTTTTTTCTCCATATTCATCTCATCTTAAAACTCTTTTCCAGGGTAAGGAGGGGCTCAGCCTCCTAGGCTGAGAGGTTACAGTCTTCCCTATTCATTACAGTCAACACAGGTTTATATCACCTTTTTCTACTTCAAAAACACTCGTGGCTTACAAATCATGGTTTGTACATGGGAAAATACAAAGGCACTTCTGTTCTTGTATATGGCTGATAATATGTCTGAACCAGAGCAGAAGGTCAGATCAGTTCCCTGAGGTTCAGTATTTAGAGCATCATGTGAATCCAGTTTATTTGTACTCCTGACTTAGAAAAGGATGTCTCCTCACCTCATTCCCCACTTGATCCTTTCCTAGCCAACAGTTTTCAGGACTGAGTAACTCCATCAGGAAAGGCCATTGTAACTGACACTTCAGACCACTGGTATTACTTGAAAGTGCAAAAGGGCTTTTAAAAAAACACAGACTATTGAACCTCTCCCTCCATGAGTTGATTTAGTTGGTAGAACCTGAGAATGTGCATTTCTAACAAGCTCACAGGTTACTAATACTGCTGTTCAGATACCAGACTGAGACATGTTCCTTTAGAGAAGAACTGTTTGGGAAGTTTAGTCTCTTGTAAACTGTGCATTCCTTTCTCCTTCTGCTAGGCAAAGCTGCTTCTCTGTGTCTCTCTTGACAGACAGACAGGTGGATAGTGGGCAGGCAGACAGATGATAGGTACAAGAACTGGCTATAAGTGTAAGAGAAGAATGACACACCAAATGAACTTGATGGACCTGAATGACCTATGCCCAGTCAATCTCATCCTCTAATATGTTAAATAACAACCTGCGTGGCACTATCACCTCAGTCCTTAAATAAAATTCAGAGCGGAGCACAAGAAGAGAGCTGGAAAACCATACCAGACAACAAGGAGCAGTTGGCGCTGCTGACAAAAATGAATGCTGTGCCTAGTGGTGGGGCTGCAATTGCTTCAGGGACATAGTGTGTTTCCAAATATTTTTAAATACAACAAAGGATATAACAGTTCTGTAAGTCAAACCGGAATGAAATAAAGTAGAAAAGTTGATGATGAGCCAACTCCATAAACTAATACTCCAACAGCTGGAATATTTGTGGTAATTTCAAATAAGGGTGTCATGAAATTTAACTTCATATGTATTGTGGGAACTAGACTACACAAGGCTGATAGGGACCTAAGCTCCTTTTATTTTTTCACTCCTCAATACCAACTGTGTGGCTCCTATCTATAGAGTATTCCAACTAGTGGGAAAGGAGAAAAAGGGAAGGTGAACACAACTAGTGTGAAAAGTTACACTGCAGTTTCTGTTCCCTGCCTATGGCCAGGGTTTCTTTACATAGCCATAACTACCTGCAATGGAGTCTAGGATATGTTGTCTTTGTTCTGAGTGGCTGTATCTGCAACTACAGAAAAATTTCATAACTACAGAAGAGGCAGAGAATATACACCTGGGCACTGGGACAACTAGTCACCTCTACAATAAGTTTTCTAATAAACTGTATAAACAAGAGAAGTCTACAGACCTTTGAAAAAGCAAAGCATTCTGAAGAACCACCTGAAAAATACTCAGGCAAAATATGTGCTTCTTAACAAACGCCTATATCTGTATGTTAAAAGTACCTGGAAGGTAATTTATTCATCAACTTCAAAAATATTTAATAATCAATACTATCTAAGAAATACCGTGATACGTTGTCTATTTTAATAAAAGCAAGAATATAGAAAACTCTTAATCAGTGCAACTACACTGTCCATATGTGTGAACATTATGCAGAAACCGTGGGCTTCTTTTGAAAGGTTAACTCAGTATTTTCATCAAATTAATCTTATCCTCCCTATAATTAAGACAGGAAAAAAATAGATGGATTGGAGAGTTGAAGGTTTAATTACAAGAGAATTGAGAAGAAGAGTGTTCTTACAGGGAAAATGTAGGAATAGTTCCAGCTACAGAACTTGTCAAAGGAGAAGAAAAGTTTTCTTCATTAGAAATTTGTAGACAGAATTTAGGTTGCCTAGAGAAGCCAAATGACTTGCAAGAAGGACACTGGCCTGATGAAGGTCAACAGGGCCAGGAGCAGGTCTCCTAGGGGACCAGACACTGTTTCTACCATGGTCACATAGTCACCGTCCTAACCTTCTTGTCCTTTGATCTGTAGTCTGTGCCTTTCCCTGATAGTCATCTCATGCAAAACCCTTAAAGTTGCTTAGACTCTAGCTTAAATTCTCATTGCAAAGTTTCTTTATCATGAAATCAGCTAAATATATAAACCAAAACAAGCCGAAATAACTTTGTAAGTAGAGTAACAAAGTTAAGGTCAAGGAGAGCAACATCTCTTCCCAGGGTGGCTGTGGTGCTGTCCACCAACCAGGTGCTGATAGAGCCACAGACCCACCCAGGTAGAGCCTCACCCTCTGAGACTTGGAAAACAAATATGCCAGGGATTGGAGGGATGGCAGGCTTGCCAAGAGGGCTACACGACACCAAGAGCTTTTTGAGACCAGGGTCCCAGAAGGACCCTGAAGGACACATGAGGGCCTCAGGTCTCATACCTTAAAGACAACTTAATCCCTAAGGGTTCAGACATGTGAATTCCCACAGTCCATTCAGAGGATGCAGCCCAATCACAGAAATGTGATTAACTTTAAGAACAGAAAAGCTGGCAGTACCAGACAGAACCTCCTAGCACTAAAGATGACAGAGTTCACGAGGGAGATGGACATTTCCTTCCGGGGTCTTGGCTCAATGCACCACCTGAGGACATCCTTCAATATCTAAAACCTCTTCCTGCTGCCATGGAGTCCTCACATTTTAAATACAGCCTCTCTGCTCTTGTCTGGTCCTTGTTTTTATGGCAGGCCCAAATGCCTACTTATATATAAAAACTATGACATTCAGCCTCTGTCTGAAAACTGAGGGTAGGCGTCTGTCTGCCCAGCCTAGTCAGGGGTCTATGGATGCCCTATCTACAAGTGAGGGGACGGACAGTCTTCTATAGTCCTCCCCCATTTTCTCTTACTATATTTTTGTTTTGAAGTCACAGCTACCCTCATTTTCTAGGAGAGATAATTTTAAAAATTCAGGGTTCATGTCAATGCTATCGTACGTCCATATTATAACAGACTATACAGACTTGCCTTGGAAAGGGGAAAGAGAGTCTCATATGTGGTAGGACATGAACAAGGCGGAGAAGTAATCCCACAGGTTTCCTTTAGTGAATGTGGGAGCTCATGGCCTATTTATCCTAGGCGTTTTTAACAAAAAATTAAGAAGTCATCATTTCTCCTCCCTAACTTATGCACGCTTTCAGCACTCTAGGCTCTGTGGTGACTACTGCCCCAATTTCCAGTTCTACTTGGTGATGCCACTTTTACCTGCCCTCTCCATTCAACATGATTTCTGCTTAAGAGAAGAAAGGAATCTGAACAGCTAAAAATTCTTTTAAAAAATGTTTAATATATAATAGTGTTTATATAGTTATAATAGTGCTTAATATATAAGTGGCCACTGATACATTCTAGGAATTTTATCTGGTTTTAAAGCCTTGAACAAGAGATTTGAGATATTTCAACTGACTTGCAAGGTTAAACGGTATAAGTTTAAAAATTCAGTCAATATATCATTCATGGGTCTTTTACAAAAAAGCAGAGGAAATACAGCAGATTCAGGATTTTTACAACAGGTAATTCCTCAAGTCTTTGCAAACGCACCAACTGGTACATCAGGCCACAGATTACAGTTGCCCCAGAAAACGCAATTTTACAAAGGCCAGTACACTCACGAAGGAACTTCTAGGAACTGTTCTCCCTTGATTTTGTACCATGCATTTCAGAGACTTATGCACTGCCAAAAACAGCACACTAGCTTTTTAATTTGTTCCAGATCTCTGTTCCCTGGTAAAGAACCATTACTTTCAAGACCTCTTTACTCTCCTTTACTCCTAAAGCCCTAGCTGGCAGCTTTCTTTTCTAAAGGAAAAAGTTTTGACCAGTTCCTGACTTCTTACACACGTGATAATGAGCTAACAACAATTGGGCAATTGGCTTGTCACCAGCTAAGTGATTTGCTCCTGCATAGGTACTTCACAGCACACCTGATTCAAATTACAAATTACTGCATGTCATGGATCGTCTGGGTCACTGTTTCATGAATAATTGAATCCGTGAATGTTAAATCAATGAATCGCAAGGGTCCACTGTGTTGGTTTCAGTGTAGTGAATCTTGCATAAGCTATGGCTGTTCGTATTTAGCAACAAACTCATACCAAACTCTTCCCCCCACTTAAGAATGCATTCAGAAGGCTCCATGTCATCTGAGCTGCTGATGGGAATGTTGTGGGCATCAGAGCTTGTCCCCGAGAAGCCTCCTCTTGAGTCAGAGAAGGATTTTTCACTTAGCAATTCCAAAGACAACGAGGGATCTGATTTCACTCCTTAATTATGCTGCTATGAAGCGAAAATTATCAAATTAAGAGAACTATTTTTATACTAGAAAGTAACTTAGATTAATTCCCAATCATAATGGAAATTTAAATTGCCAGAACTAGAGTCGAGCTGAGTTGTTTAGGTGAGTTTTAAGTAAGGAATTATGCAGCCAGTCCTTTAACAGTATTCCTGATGCAATGGCTTAAACAGAAAACTCTGCTCAGAATTTATTTGGAAAAAATATACCCAATGGTAGAGGTTTTGTTCTCCATATGTTTAGTCCTCTGGATGCCATTTTTTGAAGACTGGGAACCACTTCTCCTTTATGCTCTCAGTCAGAAGTCAGTGATATTCATTCTTCCATATCCAAGTATTTCTGGGTGGACCCGTGACCCACAGTAAGTGGCTTACATGGCTCCTTACCTCTACAAACTCAATACTGAGAGTTAGGGAGGAAACTCACAACACCAGCCGGCTCAGCATAGTGGGGAGACGGGGGCTCTGGCTGGGGACTCGGTCCTGGCCTGGCAGCTTTTAACTGCTTATGGATCCTGTACTACTCTTTTCATCTCTACAGGCTTTTATTTCTCCTCTGTCAATGGGATGGTTAGCAGATGATTCCTGTGGGTTTCACCAGTCTAACAATCAGAAAACAATACAGGAAAATCTCAGTAACAACACAAAACAGTAATTAAAGAGGTAACTCAAGGCAGTATGTTATTAAGTAGCAAATGAGTAGAGACAAAAGAACTGTGATTTTAAAGAGTACTATACACATAGTTGCTGAGAAAGCTTTAAGGAGGAAGAGTATTTTTTAATGAAGACTTTGAAACATGGGTAAGGATTTAAAGCTGATGTAGTGAGGATGCTGGAGTGGAAGCTATTTCTGGTGGAGAGAATGTCCTGGTAAGAGAAAGTGACATGTGATGCCACACACCTGTACACCCTACATCCACTTCTGCATGACTCAAGTCCCACTGCTGAAGAGCACAGCATACCCTCCTTGCCACCATGCTTTCCACAGGGTGGCCAACTCCCTAGTGCCCTTCCCATACTAACCCAGCCGACCAGATTACCATCCACCCATCCACCCATCCACCCATCCTACATTTACTGAACTTCATTACTTCCTAGGTGCTTTGTTAGAGATTTGGAGCTACAAAGCTGAAAATAAATATTCTTTCCTCAAAGACCATTCTGGTCACTTGTACAAAGTCACCTCCTCTGTGAAATATCCTTTCACCTCTGCCTCCCTTGAAAGTCTGATTCCTTACTTCAGCATATATTTTTACAGACTTTGTATGTTTATCAGTTTTACTAGATGTTCATATGTCCACTATTTATTTTATTAATGTCTTGATGTTCTAAGGCAAAACGTTGACTTCTGTGAGGGCAGGACTTTGAGTTTCCCCACTGCCCAACATAATGCTTAGACTACCGCAGGCAGACACTTAACTATTATATGCCTCCTCATTACTGTCTCTTTTTTAGTGCATGTCTGCTTGTCTGTCTACTTGCATGCACTATTAATAAGTGGTAGAACTTGGTACATATCGCCCTAACTTCTAGCTTCAGTTTCCTCATTCTGTAAAATGAGGACAGTAAGCCTCTACCTCAAAGGCTTGTTGAGAGGTGTAAGTAACACGACAAGCACATACACTAAGTCTGGCACATAAGAAAGCACCTCTTCTAAACTCTTGTTCATCATTAGCTGCTGACCTTAAAATAGCTATCAAAGGTTCTGGGATCTTTGAACAAGGGATCATGGAACCAAATCAACAATGCGAGTCAAAGGATCAAATGACACAAAGGCAAAGGACTCAAATAATTTTGTACAACAGAATGCAAAAATGCACCAAGTTCACAAAGCCTCCATATCTTATCTATAAAACAGCACAAAAGGCTGAGCCCTTTAATAGCTGTGCATTACTATGATCTTACTTCAGAAATATCCACGTATAGTGAACTGAATGTTACTATTAACACCACACTTCAATCACACTGATTCTGCTAACAAAGGAACCCTGTAAAATTGATAGAGTGCTTAAGTAGTCGAAAAGAGGTGTATCTTGAGGTATAATTAACTTTATGGACTTTTCAAAGGTCTCTGGAACCAACATGGTAATTATTTTAAAGAGTTAAAAACTTGCTCGATTATCAAAAACCTAAAGAGGGCATGTGGCTTAACAACTGGGTGTTTCTTAGGGTCCCGCCCAGCATGACGTTACCTTAAAAAGTACAATGAAATGCACAAAATCAGTTTTGAAAACCAACCCTCTAAATTTATTTTCAACTTTCAAAGGGCTATAGTAAAGTGACTTCTAAAGAGCTCAGGAATCTCTGAGGACTATGGGTGCCTTGGTGGTGGTGTGGTGTGGTAACATACATCTGAAGCAGTGGCACCCTATACCTCTAAGTCATATAGTGTCATAAACCAAAGCTAATTTAAAATTAATCAATTTTTAAAAAAGAGATCCTAGTGAAAGCTATAAAATACTCTACCATGGAAGCAATTTATTTCTTACCCAAGCATTATACTGTCCCCAATATACAGACTATTTATGTGCTTAAAAGTTCATTTGAGAAGTGAAAACAGCTTAGATCAAATAACATATTGCAATATTTCTGCAACTAGTCCTTGGGTCTGGCATATTTTTTTAAAATATGACAAGAAAAGACAATAGACAAAAATCAAGAGAAGAGATTTTAGCCCACAGACATACTACTGACTTAGCAATAACAAAACAGACCTTGGGAGAAAACCTTTGCCAAAGTATTAAGTGGAATATTTAGGGAATTGCAATTAATTGGGAAAATACAACTGACATTACTAAAGTTGGGGGGAGGGGCAGTAGAGAATTCAATTCATGAAACTGACTCATGATACATGATTTAAAATTTTTTACCATAATTATCACATCATAGTCACTATCAACATCAAACCTTTAGTATCACTATAGACTCACAGCAGAGCTTGCATCCTCCTGAATGAATGAACTGCTGCTTAATTTAAAGAGTAAACAGAGGAGGGTTAGTGAAATACCTTCTAGAATAAATCCTGGCAGAGACTGACATAAAAGATTCTCCAACTGGACAGTTACCAAAATCTAATAATCTTTTGGACATTTTGAATTTCAAATGGTACAACAACCATCCACTTATATAAGGGGAAAAGACGTTTACCCTGCCACTGTCTATTTACCGGATCCTCTATTAGCTCACAGGTATAGTCCCACATACATAATAGCATACTAATGTTAAAATTAAAAAAACAAAACAAAATGAGAGCTACTATGTTATCCTAACATTCTCTTTGAATTAAAAAAATATTAATTCTTTAATGGGTAAGATAGGAGGCAAAGTAAAGGCACAAGAGATACAATAATAAGACATACAGTCGTATCATGTTGCTCTTCAAAGTCACCTTAAGAAGTTATACAGTTCTATTAATCTGCCATTTCTCAACATTTTTATGTAATGTTTCTTTTGACATTTTCTTTCAAAGCAGTCTAGGAGATACACAATAAAATCAACCTCAGTGTTTAATAGTTCTAGCTTGCATTTTAGCAAAAATAAATTCCTCAAAGTGCTCATCTGCTTTATTAATCAGATATGACACCATATGCCTTTTGGCTATTTCCCCCAATAAAATGCAACTTCAAAGAATGAGAGTTGGACAATACCAGTAACATTTAAAAGAAAAGTGCTACCAACAGTAAGGGCAACTACAACTAAAAAGAAAGAAAGGAAGAAACAAAGAATATTCTCCCTTCACTCAAGGGTAGATTCACTAGGACAAACTCATAGGCTTTCAAGGCCATGACTGAAAGGGGAACACCTAAACTTTTAATTTTCTAAGTTGCTGGGAATTTGTTTTAAATGGTCCCCCCCACTTAAGAATCACAGTGTGCAGTGTAAACCTTACTACATTCCACTCAACCTTTTTTTGATAGAGGAAAACTAGGGCAACACATTTACAAACTGATTTTTTTTTTTAAGATTTATTTTATTTATGCATACAAGCACTGGGGTACAGGCCAGAGGTGTGGGGGTGGTGAGAGGATTCACCACAGAGAACAGGGAG
>JAGFMF010012281.1:18785281-18865519 GCA_019455555.1 Galemys pyrenaicus
CCCTCCCTGGCCGGCAGCAGGGATCGAACTCATGCTGCAGTGGCTGCGTTTTGCTTCATAGTGCGTTGCTTAACCCACTGCGCCACCAGGGAGGCCCTACAAACTGATTCTAATATTAATAACTCTGATTATTTTTCTGACTCAAAAGAGGATAAAATGCATTTTAAAAAAGTAACAATTGGGTCCCCATCTAATTATATTGTTAAGGCCAGAAATGACTACTAAAATTTTTTTTTTGGAAAAAACAAACTGCCATTAAGGAGGATGTTGGTTGCTTTAAGGTTAATTTTAAACAGTAATTAACAGAAGTAAACAAGCATTTGGAGCACCACTGATTACACTCTTTAACAATATCCAAATGTCCAAAGGCTTCCTCATACCATCAGTTAAATGTGCAATTTTGCAAGAAAAAATTTAATTAGGAATAACAAAGCATAACTGCATAAAACCCATAACATTTAAGATTACATAAAAAACTTCTTTAGAAAATATTTCTGCATTAATCTTACAAGTTAAGAATATAAGCACTACAATTAAATTCTGTTTTATAGGATTTGGATTTAATGTAATAGTAGTTGTGTAAGGACAACAGATCAAAATATTGCATGAACATACTTGTTTAATGATGCTACAGCAGTAAAATATCCTCTCAGCTGGTCACTCAATGTTCTCAGATACAAATGTTAACCACTACAGAGCTCCCAAGATCTCCAGTGGCTTCCCTGGTATTAGGTAAATTGGGTGGGAGGGATCTGAGAAGGAAAAGATAGTATCGTTCACCAGTTCCCTGAAGACTGAAGTCCAAATTTTATATCATGGCATCTGTTTCAGTTACAAGAATCACCTCTCCTTACAGTTCCGCGTTCTTTTCCAGCCAGCAAAATCTCGATTATCCTTTGCAATGGAGGTGAAGAATTCCTGACTTTTGAAAAGGGTCAGGGATTGACACGCACGGGTATATTGTAAGTACCAATATATACATTTCAAATGACACTTAGGATCTGGGATTGCAAGAAAAAGGGGTCTCTGCTCTATTTCCAGGGTCTGCATGTCTCTCATGGTGCTGTGACATCACTGGTGAGCATTAAATCCAAATAGACTGAATAGTTGAGGCAATAAAGTAACAAAACTGGCAAAGCACACAGGACCCAGAATGAGATCATAATGGGCTCCAATTTTGGTTCCACTTCTCCCTGGCTGTGTGATCTTGGGCAAGTTACCTTAGCCCTTTTAACTTAGTCATGGGGTTCTTATGAGTAGTAAATAAAAATAATCCAGATGAAGTGCCTGGTGGCATTCAGTACATGGTAAGCATGCTAGAAATGCTAGTAACTACTCATCACAGCCCCATTATCATGGAAAATCTAAGAGACAAACAACAAAAAGGGTAGGAAGTTGGAGAAAGAATAAACCTCAGCTAAAGGCTCAAACACATATACAGGAAAACAATAAGGCTAAGAGGAAATAAGAGAAGTTAGTGATGAGTGTTTAAAATGAGTAGAGAGGACTGAATGGGATTTATAAATTGCAGAGTTAGTAGAACAAAGCAAATAAGCATCTCAGTGGGTCTTAATGCCATCAGTTTGGTCTACATTAAAATTCACCACTGAATACAACCACTTAAAATACCATATATGATATTTTAGGTGCATTGCACAGAGAACCCATATCAGAGTATTTTCAAAAGTCCTCTGATTTAGTTATTCATACATTTCTCATCTTGGCTCCAGAAAATATAAGATGAACTTTTATGCTCCTATGCTAACTAACACAACTTCAGAAATGAGGAAAGTAGTATAAATAGAGCACGCTCCCGTAGCACAAGACCTTCTTCTGAAAATCAGTGTATTTAGTCACAGTATGACCCAGGAAGTACATGTACCAAGAACTTGAAACATTCCAGTAAATTTGGAATGTGAAAGGCCTGGTAGTAGCCTTAACAAACTGTCAACATCAAAATTATCTATTCTGGGATACCAGCAAATCTATTTCAAGTAGCAATAAAGTACACTTTTGTTACTAATAGGATACTATACTATTAACATAAGTGCTTCAAGGAGTTGCAGTTTTTACTGAACCACCAGCACATGCAGTCTTCCTGACATCAACCTCACCTTTCCAAAGGGATACTAGATATAAATCAAAAGGACAAAGTTATTGATGAAACTGCAAAAATACATGTACATTTTAATGTTGCAGAGTCATTAAGTCTTCTCTCAACAAAATTACTGCCTTGTCCTAATAGTAAAAAGCTGACCAGAATTTCAGTTTTAAACTTTAGGAAACCTTCCTCTTGGACATGAAACCTATAAACCCTCACTCATCTCCTTTACTGAAATGTTAGAAAATGTCTTTCAACAGTTAATGTTTAATTAGCAACATCCACTTATACTTGCCATCAGATAAGATCAGCATGAAGTAAGTTGATAATTACAGCAGGAGAGAGGAAAGAGAGAACTTGAGATAGAAGGGAAAGAGCCTGGATTTGAATACAACTTTAAACAGGGTGACAAAGAATCACTATCTTGTTTTAACAGATAAGGAAGACTCCAGAATTTAAATGATTTACACAAAGTCACAAATCCATGGAGGCGTCAAGAGTAAAATTCAAGGGAAACAAAATTTTCAAACACGACAATGGTGCCTCGTGCTCCTGAATTCTGCCAGCACAGTTAGAGAGAGTTGTGGATGATTTCTTATGGAGTGAAGACAACTTGAGCTCATTTTGGGGGCTCATGCCTTGGTTTACTAGCTTCACCACCGTGGCACCACATAGTGAAAGGATCCTGGATATGGCACAAGACTCAAAGAAATTGGGACTCAGAAGAAAGTCTGCAGTGTCATCTGGACCATTGCTTTGTGCCTTGAATTTCCACCTCTCTGCTGGCTCTTCTATTTATAAACATGCTCAAACTGCCGAAATTTAGAAAGTCAACCACTCTTTTTAAGATCTTAGCTACTATCAAGGCTGTAATTCTAACTTGTTCATCTATGTAGAACCTTTGAGAAAGCACAGGGAGGCCAGCACTCACTTATGTGCAATGTGCCTCCCCCTTAGCTGCCCCAGAAAATCCTGCACCCCCTGCACACACACTCACACAGTCTTTTCCACCCACACAACTGCTTCCTTGGTCTTCAGGGCCCTTTGTCCTTCTCCATCTATGGAAATCCTGTCCATCCTTCAAGGTTCAAATATCATGCCACCTTCTCTGGGAAAGAAAAATCCCTGATTTTCCCTGTTGGAGTATCACTCCTTTCTCAGCACTCTTGTGAACTTTTGCTTAAACCCCTGAATTTTGAAAGTACTTATTTTACTCTACTTTCTATTCTAGTGAGTTGTTTTCATGCTTTCCAGAAAACTGGAAGTATCTTGAGCTAGGACTACCCCTTGTTTATTGCTGCATATGTGAATGTTTACTACATTAAAATCTTTGGTAAGAGCTGCCACAAATTTATTCTCCATCTTCATAGGATTGGTTTTAAGATAATACAGAGGTAGCAGAGATAGTTCTTTGGTTTTGAGGGCCCTATTTAAATCCCAAGCTCCAACCACACAGATAATAGGTTCTGGAAATAAAATAGAGCCCAGAATAAAGAAGAAAGCAGAAAATTAAACATATTATCTACTACAATAGTATTTTATTATTTCGGATTGCTAATGTTGTCATAAATTGCATTGGCTTTGTTAGACTGATAAATTTTTTAGGCTGGTGAAAAATTGAAGTGAGTTAATACTGCTGTAAACAGACCAACACACAAGGTTATTTCAGTATGAACAGGGAAGGTACAGTGGTACTGGGGAACAGTGGCAAATAGAAATTAGAAGAGGTACAGAGGCAGAGATGATAAAGGAAGAGACAAGAGGGTGAAGAAAAGGGTGTCAGGAAAAGCTACAGAGCGAATGAATCACTGAAGACAGAGGAGTTAAGTGGTCTGGACAAAAGTCAAGAACAAAAGAATAAAGAAGAGTCACAATATCTACACAGAGAACAGTGCACTTCAGAAGGGGACCTTGGGTCCAATGTGAGAGAAAGGCTTCTGACTAGAGGGTGTTAAGTCTTTGTTATCAGTTGAAATGTCTAAGTTGATGTGGGTGCTTCTCCTCACCTCTTCAGTCCCCATCCACCACATCTACACGCTGAGAGTGGAATCAGAAACAGCCCTGGCAATGGCTCCAGCTGTGCAGCTGGCCATGCTCTGAAGCCAGGACAGACTGGGCTCAGGAAGGAGGCTTTGCCAACTACAGAACAGATTCCCCCATTAATCAGGAATGGTTATGGGAGGAAGAAGCGGAACCAGTCTGCTACTGGTTTGGACACTGACGGTAATTTCTCGGTATGGTTTCTGAAGAAGCTATGCCAGGTTTATTTTAACTGCATACAGGATAATTTTGTCTTTGTATTTAAAAAAAAAAAAAATGGCAGTAATACTACCAAAACAAATGTGACCAGGGCCAAAGGGTAAGCTAACCTGAAATTAGGCACATCTGAAATCAAATGACGGAGCATAAACTACTAACTCTATTAGGTCTTTTCAGAGGACATTTCAGAGGACAGTTATAGTTAGAATGTCCTGTTTTCTAGCACCTGGAAATCCAAGAATCACATACTTCTCTCTCTGTATCAGATCAATGACAGTGAATATTCATGATCATGACCCTGAGGTACTCCAAAATTCTGAATGAATTTTATAGTTAAGGGTCCTTTCTGACAATCAATCTCCTTATCGTATCTTTTTATTAACAAATTTGCAGTCAAGGAACAAGAACTTTCGTTCTTAACCCCTCTCCTTACAAGTCTGGAATTGGATCTACAATAGCTATGAGATAAATTCTGATATAAAAAAATATACCATGAGTGAGCTTTTATAATCAATTTATAATTCATTTTTTAAATCATCATTTATTAATCATTCCCTGGATGCTAAATACTGTCTCTGCTTTCAGAGGATAAGGCAGGTACACAGAAGAGCAAAATACAGTAAAAGACCATAGTTGCAGAAAGTATCACAAGGTCTCAGCACATCAAAGCAGGTCCTGGGATAACACAGGGGGTAATGATTAAGCAATATGGGGACTCCAAGTACACTCAAGTGGGTGCATACATTTCCCTCAAATAGTCTGGTTCCACTCAGACTGCAGAATGAGGATAGCCATACCGGAGACAGTAAGTACATATTGCCAAACACTTACTGATAGTCCACCAACAATTTTAAAATGAGCAAACTGGGGTATGGCTTTTGTTGACAACTATAGAAAGAAAAATAGAAATACGTTCAGCAAAGATTAGAGAAACACTGCCTCTGGAAGAGATAGTTAGAAGGCCAAGCTAAGGAAATGAATTTTTGCTCATGTGTTCCAGACAGTGAAATGCTTAATAACTGGCTTAATTCCCAAATATCACCAAAGGAAGACATATACTCTCAATCTCCTCTACCATTGTGCAATTTGATGCATTTCAAAGAGTAATCTGACTCCATCCTGTTTTTATCCTAGTCTTCTCCATCTTGGGAAATGTCACTAGCTGTTGAAACCTGAAAAGTCTGGGGTCAAATTTGTGTCTGTCTGAACCCCCTCCCCCCCAAATCCAGTCAATTCAAGAATTTTTTAACTCCACTTCCACTTCATCTAACATTCTCCCTCCTCCAATTTTTCTGCCAATACTCTCATCTGGCCACATATCACTGTCCCAGTTCTTTGGTGTCCTAACCAATCAATCCCCGAACTCCACTCTTGCCTCCTATTACAAGACATTTTCACAGAGCAGCCATCTATTCCATAGATAGTCTACATGTCCCAATCTCTCCATTTCCTTTCCTGCCCATCCTCTGCCCCTCATTCACTACAGGATACTAAAGCTTTTAGTCTCCCAGCATACAAAGTTGTTCCCACAATGGGGTTGTCCTGAATATATGGTTCACTCTGCCTAGAATGTTTTTCTCCAGACTTATTGCACAGAGAGCTCTTTCTTAACTTTCAGTCCAACTTAAAATGACCTCTTCAGGGAAGATTTCTCAAGCCATGCAGTTTTGGCCTTTGCATTTTGTTATTCAACTGCCCTTATGTAATTTTTTATGACCTTTATTTCTTTCCTCCCTAACACTGGGAAAGTTTTAGGAACTGGTACCCTATCTTATTCTCCTTATATCTAGCAAGTTGTCTGGTACCACAGCAGGTGTTCAATAAATATTAGTTAAATGACTGAATGAACACATTAGAAGAAGCTATACAGATCTGCTAACAGCAGATGCCTACTGCTTTCAACAGGACTTTACAGAATAAACACAAGCAAAATATAAACCTGAGAGGGGGAAAAAACCACATTTTATAAATCAGATGACTGTTAACTTATGTGTAATAGTATTCTGTCTACACCTTTTCATATCAAAACTTCAAAAAGGGTCTATAAGCACTGGTGAGGCCCAAGTCTGGAGGGTCTTCAGCAATGAGAGGTTAATGTACCATGTAAGGAGAGCTAACTGCCACCAAACTGAACTCCTTTGAGAAAAAGAACACCCAGGAGATACTATTCCATATGATTCAAAAGCAAAGAACAACTCACACACAGACACTTACTGGCTATAAAGTAGAGGAAAGCTTACTGTTTGTATGGATGTTTAAATCAGTGGAAAATTAGATGCCACTATTTCATGTCCTCAAGTTTCATTAGATATAAATGACAAAGGTGGCTGAAATAAAGCACTCATGTCAGACTACATCCACTTCACTAGTACTTTAGTCAAGCTAGTTTCTTTTCTGAACTATAGAACTCTTGAAGAAAACGTTTTCAAACAGCTGAAACTCCAGAGGAAGATCCCTATATACAGATGAAGGAACTTGAACACAGTGACAAAGAGTCAGCATATACTAAATAACAGGCCATTCATTAACTGTGTTGGGTTTTGAGTATCTATAAATACATTTACATGTACATGCGTAGGTATCTAATTTTACACAAAATTTGCATTTGTGTGGGATTCTGTTTGTTTGCTCACTGGTTCTGGGCTCCCTCTGAAACAACAAGCCATTCAGTGAGGCCCCCAGAGAGTACAGAGCAGAAACATATTGCTCTTGGCCTCTGGACTGTCCTTTCCCGCTTGTGTGAAAAGACTGTGTTGACTGTACTGGAGAAAAAAATTAAAGGAAAGAAAAGTCCTACTGTTGTAACTGTGCCAAAAAAGTATAAAGAAACAAACCCAGATACTAGAATTTGAGGCATTTCCTCTGCTATGTGACTATGTCCTTTAACTGAAGGTCAAAAGAACATTAAAGGGCTTAAATATTTGAAAGCCTGAAGTGGGCATTTTGGGGGCCCTCTCAGTTTAGGCATACCCGTGGCACAGTTAGCTGACATTTAACAAGCGTAATTTATTCGGCAGCATTTAAGGAAAATCCTAATATTTTCAAACATGATTTATTTCCACTTTCAGTGCTTTATATTAACAGATTGGTTCATTTCCCTGACAGCCTAGGTCCTTCCAAAATGCCAATAAGTGGATAAAGTCATTCTTAAACCCACTGCGCATTTACTACCTCCCCTCCCCTCGATATCTCTGTGTTTTAATTGGACAGCCTTTTTTTCCCCTAGGGACATTCATTTATTTTTTGATGCTACAGAAAATATAAATAATGGTAGAAGTAATAATTTTATTTCTGTTCTTAGGAGGCACTTTGACATAAGAGTTAATAAAAACCTCAAATGTATTTTCTGGTAATAGGAAACAGTGCCTCGGCCCAAGGGAAATATAACAAGATCAATCATGTAACACTATGTTAAGAAAATGTACATCAAAAGGGCCACCCACCATCTCATTTGGTGATATGACTCATATCAGTTAGTTTTAAAAACATATTTGAAACAAAAGGAATTCTTTAAAATATTTTGATGGAAAAAGTTGGACTGAGTACTTGAATAACACAAAACCAAGATGCATCAAGTTAGTGTGCAATTTAATTAGAAATTCCTCTGAAATGAACAGTGACACAACTATCAGCTATGGCAAAAATGTCATAATGATTTCACATCAATAAGGAGGACAGTACATTACACAAACACTCCTACTGCAGAGCCCTGAGTGGCTAAATATGGAGACTCCTGAGAAACACTATGTCATGTAGGGTAGTCCAGAATGGCTAATCTCAAAAATTCGGATATCCCCTATGTTGATCCTCCCTACCTTCCCCATAATTCTCCTTCCCATATATAGAAAATTAAAACAAAATAGTTTGCAAGCTAAGAGCCACTCTCCTTTCCTGGAATTCTGGGTTATTTGCTGGAATGTTTTACATAATTCTGTTGGGAGTCATCATGGTTACTAATGGACATACCATCTAACCATGACCCGTAGCAGCTCTTGTCTACTCAAAGGAAGACAAGCTTTCTGACTTGTTGCTCTAGAAATGTCAACAAAAGGAAGACAATTTTCAATTTTATCTCTCATATTTCCTTTGCTACCCAGTAGGGTCAGCTGCACTGGTGTGCGGGAAGCAGATAGACAACACAGTTTAATAGCAAAGGTGGGTGTGGTTGTTATGGTGATAAGGGAAATGAAAGTGGAAGGAGCTTGAATAATATTTATTTGAAGAGTCTTGCCTTTCTCTCTATAAGCTATTCACTAAGTACATTACATTAGTTGTTAAAAAGAAGTATGGTGAAATATAGCTAGGCGGGCCTCCCTGGTGGCGCAGTGGGTTAAGCAATGCACTGTGAAACAAACGGCAGCCGCTGCAGCACAAGTTCGATCCCTGCTGCCGGCCAGGGAGGGGACCCACATGGTGCGGCAGACCTCTCCTGCTGTGCCCGCTGCTCCCCTCAGCAGTGTGCTTCTGTTGATCTGCCTGTTCTGATCCCTGCTCTGTCTGTGGTGAATCCTCTCACCCCCCACAACTCTGGCCTGTACCCCAGTACTTGTATGCATAAATAAATAAATCTTTAAAAAAAAAAAAAAGAAATATAGCTAGGGGTTAGGTTCCATAACTAATTTCAAACCATCAAAGACAACAAAACTTTCAGGAAACAATCAGAGAATGTAACAGCATTTTCAGCATTGTCATATTTAATAACTGTATATAGGTAAATGTAGACATATACGTATCAAGAAAAAAGAGCCACATGGTTATAATTACTACCATGCATTAACTTCTACATCACATGTACACACATGTACTTAAATATATGCAGCTAAATAGATACATGCCAACACACAGGACATATGTGTACAATGTTTTTGGTACAGAAAATATACACATGCACATGCTACATGATTTTTATTTTTTTACAGAAACATTTCCTGTGCACAAGAACACACTATTATAGATTCATTGGGATATGCTCTACAGACTAACGATGCTTGCTTAGGTGCTAACATATCTAAAGGACCCCAAGGAAAGTATCATCATAAATCTTGTATGTAGGCAGATACAAAGCCAGGCTGGGAGGCATAGATAACATATATGGAGTTTCCTGTCTCATCGAGGTGTGACACTACAGCCTGTATCATTTCAAAATCCCTGACGGAACAGAAACAAGTTGCCTTTCAACCAGAAAAAGTTCCATAGTGATTAGCAATTGGAACTGCAAAGGCACTGAGAACATCTAAAGGTAATAAAATTGTATTTTGTTTTCACTACCACAGAGATAAATATCACTTTAAAAGTTAAAGGCCAGGTGTTTAGGAAGTTTAAAAACCTCACTAATTGCCCAGATCTGGTGGAACACAAGTGAGGCTGTTGGGTCTTATTTCGTGCCTCCCAAGTAAGCAAGCCAGGTACTCCGAGGCCTTAGCAGGACCGCCCTGCAGGGCCGGGTCATCAGAGTGCCTGCTCAGGGTGGTTTCAGGAAACTTCCAATGCCACTGGAAACACACCTCTGCTATGAGCTCCAGCTGCATCAAAGCACTGAAGCAAGCGTCCTTTCATGTCCAGTGTTGAAAAAACACACCCTGATATTTATAAAAAGCTCTTTGAGGCAGCAAGAACCATAAATAAGAATCTTTTATATAAAAATATAAACAAGATCAGACGGTATTCTAGACAACTTTAAAACTTTCTTCTGTTACAGAACAACCAGTAGCCTTACTGAGCTTTCTAATTTTCAGGAATTTGACAGAATATGGGGACAAATTTTGAAGAGAAAAAAATATTTCATTTTCCAAACTAAGTAAAAGGAAAAACAAAAAAACTAAAGTACATGGATGAACTAGGAACTCATTTTACTGACACAGCCTTTTCTCTATGTCTGTAAACCTTGGATTTATCTTATTTACAGATAAGTATACAGCTACATTAACAAAAAGAAACTATCAAATTTTTAACATTATTAAAATTCCTGTATTGTTCTTTTGTTATTTGGACAGGAAAAGAAAGGCTACTGATAAGGAGAAAGCACTTTACTTGCTTTTCGGGAAATAAAAAAAAAAATTCCAATGACAGAAAAAAGAATAATGAAGTGTAGGAAAACTAGGATGTTGTCAGCCAGAAACAAAAAACATCTACAATTTAAAGGAACATTCCAGGCTCTTAAAAACTTACACAAATATTAATTCATCACATGCTAATTCCTGCCCTCTTCCAATTTGACCAACACTACTTGGAGCCGTTACTTCCGCCTGATGCAAAAAAACAGAGCAACAGTCTGCAAATCAGAAGCAGAAAGAGGCCCTATGAAAAAGTAGCTCCCAGCTTTTCATGTACCAAGACCAATGTGAACTCCCTCTTTTAGAGACCATGTACCATTAAAAGAATGGTCCTATAAGTTTCCAAAGTACTCAAATGCTAAAAAGAACATGCTTAGTGAAGGTCAATATGAACTAGGAAATGTATCGTTTTATTTTTATTAGTGTATTTCTTTTGAAAACAAGTATTGGATATCGGTGCTCTTCATAAGCTATCTTGAGAAAGTCATACACTTCATAAAGAAAACAAGCACTAGTTCTCAGAAGTAAACAGAAAAACCTTTAAATCATAAAATAGCTTTTGAACTGATTAAAATAACGTTTTAACGTTTTGTTTAGCAGTCATTTTCTAGAATGTCTACCACACACACTACTCTCCCACTAGACTTCTCATGGTGAAGTTCTTTCCATGTCACCTGGAGTGCCCCTGTGCAGCTGGGCCAGCTCCCCCCTCTCCCCCCAGCCTGGAA
Organism: Galemys pyrenaicus; assembly: GCA_019455555.1. Taxonomy (NCBI): domain Eukaryota; kingdom Metazoa; phylum Chordata; class Mammalia; order Eulipotyphla; family Talpidae; genus Galemys; species Galemys pyrenaicus. Next base: position 18,796,423 of record JAGFMF010012281.1, read on the forward strand.
GAGACAGGAAGGACTTCAGGGAAGACAGGAGGGACTTCAGGGAATCCTGCTCCATCCTAAAGAGCTCTCCTGCTGGGAGGAAGTCCTTCAAGGGGGATTTCACAATTAGAAAGAATCACAATGTGAATGCTGGCTGAAGTAGCATCTTAAGTGCAAACAATTTCAAATTGTTCCTATACTATATGTTCTAGTGGTAAAGAGGGAAAAGAGGATGCTAGGTTTTTGAGGTGGAAGTAAATAGAAAGTAAGAATGAGGTGGCCACACAGGAATAAAGACAAATTTGACAATTCTCATAATTTTTAACCCGAGGTTTGCTCTTTCAACTTTCAACAAGAAGACATTGTAGCTCTGCTCAGACAGAGTTACATCTTACTATGTGATTGTGGGCACTTGCATGTGATTGACAGGCCACGGTCCTGTCTCCTGTGGCCACGGTCCTGTCTCCTGTGGCTAATAAAGAGGATTGCTTTTTTTCTTGCTTTTAAAAAAAAAAAGGAAAACTCTATTAAGTTTTTTTTTTTTTCTTCTTGGAGGGCATCTTAATCAAAATACTAGAAAATAGGTAATAATGGCAAGACTGGGAAAAGGGTAAAAACATGCCACCTACCAAAGATTTTTATCTATGCTGATAACACTAGAACATTTGAAATGATCATTTCGTAACTGAACGCAAATTCCTGTAAAGTGATTAAGTTCTCACGATGTTTTGTGAACTTCTCTTTCAACAGACATCTTTTTTTCCATAAGCAGAATATATGCCACCAAGCTTGCCTGAGTTGCCCAAAATCCCAGACTAAGGGTTTGGCACTGATTATACTAATTTATGTTGTTTTAATGATGTCAAGTCAGGGAGTAACAACTGATTATCCACACCCTCTTGAAGGGTGATGGAGACAGCTGGCTGGGGCAGGAGGACATAAAGGGAAGCTTCCATGTGTCTCCAAGGAAGGGACCCTGTTGTTGGGATAGGTCAGGTCGCCACCAGGTTCCCCTCGCCAGCAGCTGAGAAGGCTTCCTGGGCTGGAATTCCAGAGTCTTTGCTCATGTCAGGAAAGACCTTTATGGGGGACTAGGTTTAGCCGGATACAGCTGGGCAAAGCAGCAACTCTGTGATAGGGCACAAGCCAAGCCCTGGGAATAGCTGAGAGGTTGTAATAGGGTTGTTTTAGGAAAAGGATGGCAGAACCCATTCAAAGAGGGCAGGCTTGGGTGTTCTGGGGTGCTCCTCTCCCTGCCCTGTAACAAGGTCACCTAAAGCCAAAATCAGAAACCACAGACACGCAAGAAGTGCTCAGGGCAACCCAAAGCCATAACATTAACTTGCTGAAATCAGTTCTTAGACCAATGTTTTTTAAGGGTCCTCATTGGTAGAAATACAAAGTTTTCAGCCTGGTCCCCAAAGACACCATTTCTGTGGCTGAAAGATGTCAGGTTGTTTTTTCATCTTTTAACAAGCACAATAAATGTTTTCAAAAATAAATACTATGTACATGGTATCTAATCTTGAAACAAAGCATATTAGTGTAGAAAAAAACTGTTCACCTATAATTCTGCAGTTCCTTTACTAACCTGAGAATTGATATAGAAAGAGAACAGACAAGTCTGGGTGAGGTACAACTAGAGACAGAAGAGATGGCTTCAAAACAGGAATTAAGAGTAAAAGCAATAAATGGGGAAAATCAATAAATGGTATAGAACTTTACTATTTAACTATATAGAAAGCATCATTGTAAGAAACAGATTAAAGAATTTTTACATCAATTATTTTCTGTAACCAAATGTGGCTGAATAAACTACTCCTGTACATACATAACTCTTTCTCTTCCCCCTCTTAGCACTGGGATATAAAATATTTCATTATGACTTTTTTTTTTGGTTGGGCACAAGAAATCACAACAACCAGAAGGTCACTGTATGACTTCCAACAGTTAAAACACAGGTATAATTATTCAAACAACTGCTCCTCTCCAACTGGTCTTATGCCAAGTTCCTTAAGTTTCCTGTTTTTATTTCCCAGATATTCGAAACTGGTTTCCGTCTTTTGGTAGCCTCTTTCACCCCCCACCCCCACCACCAGTTATGAAGACATCAAAACAACAATTCGTGCCCTAATACAAGATTCTAAAACACTGATTTAGTTGTCAACCTAAATAAAAAATTTACTACTTTTGAAAATAAATAACTTAGTCTAGTTTCTTTCTGCATGATATTGCTGGAATTTAAAATGAAACAAGTATATTTAGATTTCGAAGCCTATAACATTATGCTCCAAAATGGGAAAGATTCATTATCAAGCTGTAGTTGTTTTTAACAAACCCCGGAGGACAGCAATACAGATTAGAAGTATGTAATAGCTTGACTGCCTTATGGAATAAGAATCCTTAATGGCAACTGGACAGCCAAAGGAAAAATCAAAGTCAGCTGGGACTATGATAAGGAGTCCTTTATTCACCTGGGAGGTAAGGTTATCTGTGTTTTCTGTATTTGGTCAAGGGTAGGGTCAATGTTTACCAAGTTGATGAACAAGATTAACCAAATTCCTCTAAAATAAAAATTTCAAACAATTTATAGGAGCTAAAACTATACGTTCACTAATTTCAGATGAGCTTAGTCTAGGGAAAAACCAAAAACCAGAATCCAGGATATTAGGTAATGAAGCACATGACAGACTTAGAAGTCAGGACTGGAGCACACCGAGTCCTGCAGCACAAAGGTGTGGTCCCTGCAGCGCAGACTGCTGGCTTCAGGATAAACAAGAACCAGAGTTTGGGAGGTTATCTCTCTCCTCTCTCTCTCTCTCTCTCTACCTTTTTTTGATAATTAAGTACATACATTCTATTACCAAGAAGTATAGATCAGCAGTATAGAATCAAGCTCCCCAAATGCTTTTCCCCTACACTTCATAAACCTCATAAAATAAACAACATCACCCAATTTCTAGCCTTTCAACAGAATGATAAGGTACTGATAAATTTTAAGGACAGCCTCATAAATTTAACTATGCTGTGTAGTAATCTCATAGTATACAGCAGTTAAATTTTGGGGAAACAAATGTTTGTCTCTCAGTATATCTGATCCTATGAATTAATAAGCACACTAGCTCAGTTTTTGTATAATACTGTATTAGACAAGACTTTGGGATGGCATATAATAACATGCAGGAGATCAATATAATCATAAAAGAAAAAATCCAGACATAAGTCCCAAAATCCATGTCCATAATCCATAGACATAATTCTCAAACTTAGCTATGATCAAATGGTTAAACTTATTAAAAAAAGAGCATCTCTGCTAAAAACAATTTCCCCAGCATCCAAGTCTTGGGATTTGATTTATTCCTTAGCACATGATCCTATATAAATATACACCATGAAATGCTTCAATGGGTCTTAATTACTTTTAATATTTACTTGGGGGGGGAATTTTTACTGCATAATGAAATCATTACTATATATTAATATTTGAAGTAAAGCAATTTATAACATATGCTATGTTTTTAAAAACAATGAAACTAGTAGAAATCAAAAGTTAACTCCTAGTATGACTTAAAGGCCAGATGTTCTCTTCATGCCCGTACAACAAATCCATTTCTCTGTGCAAGGAGACAGATTCAGAAAACTCTTATGGCTCTGCTACTCAAACTGTGATGTACAAACCAGAAGTGGCAGTTTTTCCGAGGGTTTGTTGCAAATGCAGATTCCCCAGCCCTAGTCCAGTCCTGGTAAATCAAAATTTCCGTGGCACCACTAAGTAAAACAACATATTCCAGTTTATACATCCCAGTTTCATGAGGGCCCACAGCACATTGCAGGCTATGGTTAGCAATGGTAAGAGTGTTTGGGCTTCCTCCCACCATGTCACTGAGCCCTCCACTGTCCTGCTTCACCACACGGGTCTTTTCAGCTCACTTTTGGTGCCCTGGCAATGCCAGTTACCTTTTCCCCATTATATACATTATTGTCACCATAATCTTTCCAAAATGCTCATGCTCCTCACCTCATTTGTGTACTCTACTCAAAAGGCATCAACAGCACTCTCCCTATGAGAATGACTCACAGATCCTTATCACCAGCCCTTATCTCTCTGAGCTACAGACTCATCTAACTCCTGATTAACACTCATCTTCCTCCTGATTCTCCATAGATACCGCAAACATAACAAAACAAACTCAATATTTGTCTCATTCTACCTCTCATAAAGCTGCTCTCCTTATATCCTAATAAATGACACCACTATATATGCAGCTCATCACTGCTTCCTAAAGCATCTATCTTAGTCACCATGGCCCTCAAGCATCTATCTGGCCAATTACTCCTCCTCCAAGATTCTGGGAGTTTCCTCCTAACACATTCCCAAAGTCAATGTCACTACAGTTGCTGATTTGAGGAATTTCTTCCTTCCCCTCTGTCCACCTTCTCTCTTTTTATCTCCGAAATTGTTTCCAAATTCTCCTTTCTCTCTGTTGAGCCTACCCAACACATTTCTGAGTTGGACTCAGTACCCAATTCCTTCACTAAGTCTTCCTTAATTTGTCCTTCTTAAGAATACTACATACCCACTTAATGTCAGGCAGTGATATTAAGTACCACATGCCAATTTTTGATTATGTTTTCCCTAAAGAAGAAAATCATTAAACATAGTCTAAAATTATAAACAATCTAACATTACCTACCTCTCAGCACTCTTAGCTAAAACAAGAGAGGGGTTTTCTAAACTCTGTGTCTTCCTCCTTTGTCAAATGTTCACTGTGCAGCTCTGAATAAGCTCTGCCTAATGAATACGCTTACAGGAATCCACATGACAAGTGATGTAGCAATGGCTAAAAAGTATACTGATGAACACAGTTTATGGATCCCATACAGCTATGCCTTTGGCTATTTCAAGGTCTGATAAAAATTTTGAATTTATTACAACCATTCTGAATTTAAGTAATTCTTAGAAAATAAAAGTTATTTATCTCAATGTGGAACTATATGCAAATTTACACATCAACTTACTCACTGTATAATGAAGTCTTAGGTATAACTTTAACTGCCACTGCCAGACTAGAGTGGCCCCTTGAGAAATCCCTGCAGAGGATGGTGCTATTTTTGCTAGTTTGGGCCCTTCCCCTGACTCCTGATAAGCAATTTAACTTTTGTGGCGCTCAGTATAGCATATACCAAGTCAGTGATACACTGGTAGAGTGGCATAAAATTATAAGTTTAAGATCAAGGTGAAATGACTTACAGCTTTATACTCCCTTGGTCAAACTGCTTCCTTGGGGAAATATAGATTATTCTGACCAGTCATCCCATTCAAAGTCATGGCTGGCTGTGAATCAATATCCTCTGAGTTTGAGATAGTAGAAGGATATCGTGGCAGTGCATTCATATATTTCAGGAAAGAAAATATTCAGTAAAATCCAGGACTCACATGTCCGCTCTTAAACAAATATAAATACACAGGATCCTTTTCAATACTCAGAAATGGCCAGTAATCTCCCTACATTTATAAGTATGACAAAGATATGCTGAACAAAGAATTCTGTATGATTTTAAAATGCTGTAGTTTATGTTAGAACTCATGTCCAGAATTTACTCCCAAAACACAGAAGTGGACACCCATGTTTTCTCATTATGCTCTGGCAAGAATACTATCCTTCCCATACCACAGCCAGCACTACTCACCTTAACACTATCAAAACCGCCCAAAAGAACAGTCTTCAAAGAAAGGCTTTATTTGACTAGATCAAGCCATTCACTTTCCCTAAGAGACCACTGGAACCAAGTCTAAATTTAGCAGATCATCCATCATCACTGGACTCTTATCCTCACGTGGCTCTGCAGAAACCTCCACGCCCTGCACTCTCCCCTCCCAAACACTCTACTGGGCCTTCTAGGACTCACAGTCTGTCATCACCCAAATCCCCTCTGCCATCATTCTCTTCTCCAGATGTTCCCTTCACTTTCGTGTGCTAATTGAAACCAGCCTACTCTACTAAATTTTGTCCCAAGAAGTCCTCGTGGGCGGGGATGGCTTCATCTCCCACATTCCATAAATCCTGGGGGTGGGGTCCATGTCTGCTTTGTTCTCACTGCTACTTTCAGATCATTCTTCCTTCTCCTCTTTACAAAATAAAACCTTGTTCACACGAAACATGTGCAATCAGATTATGTCATGTTCACTTATAGTTTCTGCATTATCTATAGAACTTCTGCTCAGTTGCTGTAACTACCCATTCTGGCGACTTCATCATCAGACTGGGGAATATGTTCTGGTTCAGCCATCTGATCTCCCACTTCCAAAGATCTTGTTCCCCACTCCTCTCAACAATGTAGACACAGGAGCTTCTGAATAAAGTCCTCATCACAACCAGTATCATGTCCATTTCTGAATCTTGACTACGAATTCCTGCCCACTTCCCTAGCTTTCTCTCCATACAGCGATTCAACTCTACCACCTCTCCACTGACCCTATAGCTTATTTACTGCTTTTGTCCTTCCCAGCACAATGTGCATGGTCAACCACCATAAGGACTCTCTTGCATAATCCTTAATCTCCATGCTTTTCTCTTTGTATTAGATTTAGAAAAAATCCTAATGATGGTTAAATCCACCTTGCCATTTGAACCATGGCTAGAGAAAAGCACACAAATGTACCATCTGCTCTCTTCAAATTTACAACCACTAACCACAAATAAGCTGGCAGCACTAGAAGGTGACCCTAATACATCTCCCTAGTGAGTTTTCTCTCTCTGAGACGCCAATTTTATATTTCCTTCTCCCTCTTCAATTTGTCACAACTTTTCTTCCAGCTCAATGTCAGCTGATGACCTGTTTTACACATCTCTAAGAAACAATTTTGTTCTTCATCCTCCTGAAAGACTTCACTCCTATAATCATCACCTTTCTTACATTAACTGGTTTCTCCCATTTTACTACATCTCTCTTGTCATCATTCAAACATTCTGTAATATCGCCCCTATTTTAAGAAGTCTGTCTTGACACTCTAAAACAACCTATTTTCAGCTCTACTTTATTGCAAAGCACACTAAGGAAATTTTCCCATTTCTTTTATTTGCACTATTGTTCTACTATTTCAGGTGAGGGACCCTAGAAGGATCTTTGTATGTTTTCAGCTCTCCCTGATTTGTCAGCAGATAATGGTCTATGTCCACCTCTTCTTTGCTGTTTCCCTGCTCCCCTGCCCAGTCCAGTCTCCGATGACATTATATCTAAATAACTAAAACCGCTTTCCAGTGAGCCTGACTATACTATAACCCTCTTCTAATCCAACCTCATCCCTCCCACAGCTCCACTCTACCTTACATTGATTTTGCCATGCTTTGCTTCTCTCTGCTCATAAACTTAAAATGATTTCTGATGGCTCACATGACCAGGTTTAAGCTCCTTGCTCCACACAGAAGACATTTCACAAGTGGATCCATTCTGCCTCCTCATCTTTATTTCCTATTATCTAACAACATAAAATCTTATGCTTTTTAGATTAGTTTCCCAAGTGTCAAACGTAACTCATATAAATTCCAGTTCTATATTTTATTCTTTTGTCTACATTGTTCTCCTTCTAGGATTCCATTATCATCCAACTTCTCAATTTTTCAGGCTCTACCTCCTCCAGGATAACTTATCATATAGTTTCCAGTCCCTATAGCATTCTATCCTTCCATTGCTATTAATGACTTAATTATACAGAGTTCTACACCTTCACTAACTTTTCATATGTATAATATACTTGAATGTAACTAAGCCTTTCTCCTTCAACACTATCTCAAAAAAGAGAAATTCTCTAAATGCTGACTTCTTACAAAATTTTGAAAAAAGGTTAAGATATTTAATCAGTTACAATATTTATTCCCAAGAAAATGATCTCAAGACTGGAAGTACTGAATCTCATAAGCAGCCTTTTTAGCATTATTTTAAAAAATCAGTGCAATTAACCTGTGTAAAGATTCTACAACATATCTAACTAATTAAAAACAAAACTTCCCAGTTTTATGTGGAAAGATATTTTGTTTTGGGAACAAAACTTTTTGTGGTAACTTAGATCAAAATCACCTGCCTCTCCAACATCTCAGACAGTAGTGAAGAGGGTGTGCTGGGAAGAGGAAGTTAAATGATGCAGAAGGCAGCCAAGCAAAGGTAGTGGCAGTGATCCATTTGAACATTCGATTAAGTTTTGTGACATTTAAGGACAGCAAAAAGTAAAATTCTGAATTGCTGTACTTTATAGGATGTGATTTTAAATATGTGTGAGCAATCTATTTAAATGTTTAAATAGACATTTGACCCCTTCATTTATATCCCTCAAAGTTGATATACTAAGGCTGACAAAGCACCCTTTGGGGGCTGGTGGCAGGGTTGGGGACAGGGAGGGCACAATAAGCCCCCAAAACAATAAAAATGAGCTAGGAGACTGATGATGTTGTCTAACACCATGATGTGGTTGACAGAAGGCTCATGTGTCACTTAACGATGTTTCGGTTGACAAGCCACATGTGACCCATATGGGATTCCCCACAGTTCGCAGGTGTGCAGCAGGCAGGACCTATTACATTCCCACAGCTATAGTCACTTAACAGATCCTCATGGTTAGGTGACAAAGGACTGGACTTTACGTGGGTCAGTTATAGGCTGGTCACTGATCATACATCTGGGGCTAGGTTTTCCAATTTTCAAAGTCAAGGACTTTAATTTTAGCTAAGACACTGCAGTTCAAAGATTTTTATTTTTACCATTTTCTACTATATTCTTTTCAATGATTCAGCAGCACTGGTAGCTACAAGGAGAAATGCTATTTTAAAGGCATTGGAAATCTCACTCTTTATTACCACTGAATATGACTTGGAAACATAAAACAATTCAAAAGCCTCAGTCCAGATCTACTGTCATTAGGAGATTGAATTTTGTAATTTCTAAACTTAATCTCTGAACACTTCATCTTAGAATGGCATCATTTTGGAGTTAAAAGGTATATGTAAGATAGCTTCATTAGCCCTTTTTCCCCCAAGAGGAACCTGGGGTTGAAGAGACTGTTCAATGCTGGTCAGGGGTCAGACTGAGGCCCAAGTCCAGGCCTTACTTTTTGCAAATTCTGGTTGCCATGGCACCAGGTTTTGGGGCTATATGCCACTCATAACTATTGTAGTTACAAATTCCATTTTCAAGTACTCAATTTTTTCTTGAGGTTTTATGCATGAACGTGCAAGTTATGGGCCATATTATAAATTTTACATACTTCAATGTTATTTCTGCTTTTATTTCAAAGGTGAAGAGCCCAATAACCATCCACACCTCTGTGATTTTGCTCCATAGCAAAACCAACCTGAGCCTTCAACTGTCACTGCACACAACTCTCCCGTCTCATCTAAACAGACACGCTGTTGCCAGATAAGCTGCATTTCTAATTATCAGATTCTCCTCATGGAACATCATCCAAGCGGAATCGACCTGGTGACAACAGATGCTGATCTCAAGCACACCACTTGTAAAATCATCCATTATGCAGAGGTGACCCAAGCAAGCTGGCACCAACTATCCTGCTCATACGACCAGAGCAGTACTACCCATGACTCCTGGAAACACACATGCATGCACATACGCTTCATCACATCAGAACCTGGTCAACATTACACATCTTATTTGGAATTATAAAAGCCTCTAGTCCCTGTAAGCTTTGCTTTTACAAGCTCAAATATTATCACTGCATAGAGTTACACAATGCTAAGGCTTACCATTGTGAAAAATAAGTACTTACCTTCAATTCTCTTTAACGCTGAAAGGCACATATCCTTCCTTGAAAACTCAAAGGGATTGTTGCAGGTCCGAATAGTGTCACACTCACATTTCCCATTGATTATATTACAGCCAGAGACAAGGTTTTCATTGCATGGTTCAAAACCAAGCAGCTGGTCATCATCCCAGTTCTCATCTGTAAAACAATTAACCACAACATTACGTTTGCTTGGAGCATCATTCAAAGGCTTGTTTGAAAGCAGAAATATATGAAGATGTCAAGATTAACATCCGATTTTGACACCTCAATTTACCAAAGCCAGTTGGGCTGCAATTTTACAAATGAATAAAAGTCAGCCTCCTAGTAACTTAGGAGGCTGAACTACAGCCATACATGTAGACATTAAATAGCCACATATTCAAAGCTGAGATCAAAAACCACAACTTCTCTTAAGTGCTCTTAGAACAACAACTGAGATTCTTTAAACTTTTTAAAATCTTACACAAAGATTCCTAGATTTTCCCACACTCAAAATGACAGAAGTTACATTAGTTAATCTACAAAATTATTTTTTAAAAGAAGCGCTTCTTTACTCCATCTGGTCAAGACCAGTTTGAGGTTTAAAGCAGCTCCACCATTTAATACATCAAGACAGCTAACAATATCAAAAATCAGATGCCACAAAAGATTCGAGAGTGGGCTACAGCAGCAGAGAACCCGCAGACAAGTTTTAGTACAGATGCTAAAGTCCACTCCTGGCCACAACCAGTGTTAAAACCACAACAAAATTAAGGGCTGAAGCCCAATGGGGCTGAGGTTACCAAATTCTGAAGCTGAGAACCAACCAGCTCACAGAATGGATTAGACTGTAAGAAATAAAGCAGACTCTAAAACCAGCATTTCCTGAGACCCAGCTCAGACAAATGAAACAAACATGACAGAACAGTGAGCAGTTAAATTCTTAATCACATTCCCCATAACTGAAACATCTCTTAAAGGAAGCCAGACTATTTTCTCTATAAATCCCTGGATCATACATGGGTTTCCCTTCCTCTTCACATTATCTTTAGTAGATACTTCAGAGCACCTTGACGGGCCAATGACCATTAATAGTAAACATGTTCCTGATAACCCTATCTGGAGAGAAATTTTGAAAGTGCTTGAATTTAAGATACCTTAAAACTGCAGTTCAAACTAAGGTATGAAGCCATCTCAAGAATGACATTGTCAACAAATGACATTGTCAACAAATGGCTATGGCTTTTACAGGGCCAACTTCCAGTTCTGGTGACACACTGACACAGCTTAGGCAAAAAGACTGTTCTTCCATGAAATAATTTTCTTGTCAAGGGGTCTTTAGAAGACATTATTTATAGTACAAAGAACTTCAGGAAATTCTTTAAAAAGGGAGACCAGAAAACCTACTGTGCTAAGATTTCAGAAGATTAGGCTCACATATGTGATCAAAGATTCAGCTCTTTGTAAAAAAAAAAAAAAAATTAGAAATAAAGACAAAAACCTCCAACTTTTATATTTTGAGGTGTTTTCCTATCTACCTTGTGTTTGTGATTTCAGAAGCACCATATATAAAATATGTACATACACAGAGTACATTCCTATTTTCAAGACAACAGAAATGTCTATATTACTCTGAAAGGAAAGCCGAAAAGGAATATATTCAAACAGTTCAAAACATAGAAGTAGGTGATGTTTAGTTTTTAGTTATAACACATAACAAAATGGTGCATCTAAAGATATTTTTTTTCTCTGTGTTTAATTACTGACATGCTATTAGTATCTCTGACTTAATTCCAGTTAGGTGAAATTTGATGGAAGAATTTTCATGACTTCATATTCAAATATATAACTCAAAGACAAAGCAATCCTAGAACTTAAAAACATTGTAAAAAATTCAAGTAACAGGCCTCTCTGGTGGCGCAGTGGGTTGAGTACCGCACTGCGAAGCTTCCATGACACAGCAAGCGCGAGTTCAATCCCCGGCCAGGGAGGGGACCCACAGGGCATAGCAGACCTCTCCTGCCTGCCCGCTACTCCCCTCAGCAGTGTATTTCCGTCCTTTTGCCTGTTCTGCTCCCCACTCTGTCTCTGGTGAATCCTCTCACCACCCCATGCCTCTGGCCTGTACCCCAGCTCTTGTATGCATAAATAAATAAATGTTTTTAAAAAATTCAAGTAACATTTGAGCCACTGAAAACCGATTTTCCTTTCTCATCATATTCTGATAAATCTTTATTACTCTTTTCTAATGTATAGTTATTGTATCACAAAATGGACTGAATTCTGTTGAATTTTCCCTCAATAAGCCTGCCTTCCCTCCATCACAACCATAATTCCCTGAAGACAACACTCTCCTCAAGAGAATACCCTCTATTCTCTTGTCCCTCCACCATTCATTCCTCATCAGAATCATATTCCTCAAAAAAAAAAAAAAAAAAAACCCACATATTTTAGTGGTTCTCTCGTTAAGAAAATCTCCAAACATCCTACTGCAGAAATACAGTTCATGAGATAGTGTATACACATTCCTACAGACTCATCTTTTACCAATTCCTCACATAACCTAAGGCATCAGACATGTGGAGATTCTTACTACAAACCCTTAGTGAACGCTTGCAGACCTTGGCTCACGGAGTATCATCCACCTAGAATATCTTCATTTTGTCTTCCTCAGATAACTCCTATTCACTCTTCAAAACCCAGTTCAAGTGTTACCTCATTTGAGAAGATGTTCAACTACAAGCTGCTCCATCCTTCAAGCTCCAGCAAACACTTGCATAGATCTCCTATCCCCTGTGGCAGTAAGTCACACTTCTCCTAGACAAGAGTACTCATGGGTAGGAGCTGGGTCTTATCCCACAGGAAAAGGCCTTCACTCCAGACTTAGCATACTGTTCACTGCTGCATGTATATTCATTTTCATATCACTTTTAGTATGGTGAAAGCTTTTTGAACAGAAAGTGCTTTTTTAAAAAAAATGTACATATACACACACAAACATATATATACACATCACAAGGAAAGCTAGGTTTCAAAATAAAAAAATGGGGCCTCCCCGGTGGCGCAGTGGGTTAAGCAACACACTATGAAGCAAACCACAGCCACTGCAGCACGAGTTCGATCCCTGCTGCCGGCCAGGGAGGGGACCCACATGGCGCGGCAGACCTCTCCTGCTGTGCCCGCTGCTCCCCTCAGCAGTGTACTTCCGTTGATCTGCCTGTTCTGCTCCCGCTCTCTGTGGTGAGTCCTCTCATCCCCCCACACCTCTGGCCTGTACCCCAGTGCTTGTACGCATAAATAAATCTTTAAAAAAAAAATAAATAAAAAAATGCTTATCCCACAAACATCTTATTTTAAAGATCGTATAACATTAATAAGGCACACATTTTAAAGGAATGCTTGGACATGTTCTGGCACCTTGCTCACCAGGCATCATCTATCAGTTTCTTTCCCAGTCCAGTGTTAAGAGTTCCACCTCTCATCACTTGGCTGGCATTAACTGCCTGTCCAAGGAGTCCATCTCAGAGCCAATTCATTTTCAGTGCCAGATGCTTTTCTCTGTCTCCCGACAGGAAGACCATTTCTCCTAAATGTGGAATCAGAATTAAAAGGCAGCTGCCCTTGTTTGCTCTCCCTGCTGTGTCACTGCTCTGCTCCCTTCTCAGCAGATGCCTCCTGGTAGCAGGGATGGGACAGGCAGCACCGGAAGAGGCACAGGCGGCCCTCAGGAGCGTCATGGCCACCACTTCCAGTCAAGAAGCATTCAACTATGAAGCCAGAACGTCTTACACATTTTCACATTTGTTTGCTTTTATTTTTTGAGAAGAAGCCCTTTCGATTTTATGCCCCATCCTAATCAGTATTTTCTTTTTGGCAAACAGTTTCCCTCACAACTACTGCCATGTAGGATCAGGTACAAACACACTCTGAGACAGACAATTGTTCTTCTCCAGAACTTGATACTTCAAAACAATCTAACAAACCTAAAGCAAAAATTTTTGAGATTTAATTACAGAAATCAAATCTAAGTCCAAAAGTGTCAGCATTTGACAAATTCAATGTTTTAAAACCTCTCTTCCTATATAAATCCATAGATACAGCAAAAGTATTAACACACTATGATTCTACGAAATAAATTCTGGGTTTTCCTTCGACTGATGAGGGAGGGAAAAAAAAAGTTAAAACAGGAGTCCTTTAACCATTCACATGAGGTAGTTTCTCCTGATACTCAACATCTGACAAGACACAGACCAGAGAGGTTAAAACAACTGATGATACCCCTTTATGTGTAGGTCTAAGTTTGCAAGGCACCAAATCAAGATGCTATTTTCTCCAACTATAAAATGAGAGAAATCTAATAATATCATCTGTGAATTAAAATTCATGCCTGGTCAAATGCAAATACTGCAGTGAAGGGTCCATTACATCGAGTAGCTAACCCGACATCTCACTTGGCTATTTAGAAGACATCTCTGAGCAGACTGCTTTTCGCTGAAACAACTTCCCTACTCCAGTACACAGTAGGACTCCACGCGTTATGTCCCTTTTCACCCTTCAGGCATGTTAACATGACTTCAAACAAGGGTCGAGATTTAGTAAAATTAATAACTTGACTTAATCGAGGGCATTTTTGAGGGTAACTGATTTTTTATTTTACTTATTATTTTGTAATTGGTATTTACTACAAGGGCACAGTGGGGAAGAATGCAAAGATTAACAAGCACAGTTTGGAGCTACAGAGGACTCATACCAAGATGCCAGCAGCTTCACAGCCATCGCTCCTGCAGCTTGAAAGCAAACACTGACACCCAGGGTGCTACCTGGAAAGGTTCTAGACCCCCAGGCTCTGTACTCACACTTTGAGAAATGAACCTTTGGCAGTGAACTTAATGTAATAAATACACACGTTGATTCTCAGTGACACATACCTGAAACTTATATAATGTTATAATGCAATGCTACATCAACTTAAAAAAAAAAAAGATAAATTTTTAAAAAAGAGTTAAGTTTTGTTGGTATACCTGGGCCAAGACCTGCAGGATCCAGGGCTGAGAGCTAACAAAGGGCACTGGCACTTCTCCCCCAACAGTTACTGGTGAGTCATAAAAATGTGTTTCTTTAAAATGATTTCGCTAACACATAATTTAGGAAAAGGAAAATGAAGTCAATAAAGTGCAGAAGATGTGTCTTATGTAATTTCCCCAGCACATTAATGTTATGAAAAGATCAGGAGCAAGTGTTCTCACAATTAAAGGAAACATCTTAGCAATAAGTGAACACTTCACAAAAAGGCCAATAATCTTGTTGAAATTCCATCCTTGAAGGAAAGTAAGAAATAACTGCCATAGCAGCTGGACTTACACAACCTTAAATTATCCAGAGAGGGTGAAAGTACAAACAAAAAGGCAAGAGACACTTTCTCTGTATTTAAAATCACAATGAAGAAAACTAACCCTGAATCGTATGTTGGATTTGGATGACACTGGTCTCCATTAAAAGGCACTGTTGTCAAGGTCCTAGAAAGTGCTGAAGGAAGCAGCATGAATTGGACAGGAGTGTGTGAAGCTGCACAGAATGGGCTGCCCAAGCTCTGTGCAGATGCTACCCAGTGCAAATGCGTGGGGGTGGCTTAACCTGAATCAGGGTTTTTATTTGGATTCTTGTTTACTTTATCCTGTGTGCACAGTGCCACAGGTCTTAGATGACCCGCTCCTAACACTAATACCCCCAGCAGCTATCTTATGTTTAGTGTAGTATTATTTTTTTCTCTTTAGAGCATATATCTGGTGCCAACACACAAACACCTGTTCTTCCAATAGCCACATTGTTTCATATCAAACTTGGTCTTTCTGCTCCAAAATACCTTCTAATGTTCTTAGTGATGCACATTTGTTATAAAAGATTTTGAATGTAAAGGCTGGTTATAAAGGAGTTACAGTACAAGGTTAGGAAAGGCAGTACTGGTGAAATGGACATGAAGTAAAAGGCAGCTAGAAGGATGGCTGGAGACTTGTCTGACTCCAGGTCTGGGAAACAGTAGCTTCAGTAGAGGCCATGGCTCAACCTCTCTATCCTTCAAAATAGCTTTCCATCTTATTACTAGTGTCTCAACTCCCACTGACATGGAATCAAACCTTTCAGGTGTATTACTGCACTTACTGAGCAAAGTACTGTGTGTGCATGTGTAATCTCTGGCTCCCAGAAGGTACGTGGCACGTGTATACTCAGTCTTACCTTTTCTAACTTGTATCTGCTCAGGTTAATGGAATTTACTCCAAACCAAGATATAGCTGCCCCCCCATTATGTGGCAATCCACTTACCAGAAATATGCTATAGCAGATATTAAAAAGCAAGAAACAAATTCACAGTACACACTCAGAAGCTCACAGTAATGGAATTCTGTTGGCAGAGGAGAGGCTTCTGGGAATATATATCAAATTAATTCTCCAGCTGTTCACATATCCCTGTGGCTACAGTAAGATGCAAATAGCTAATACTGGCATCTCTTTCCATGCCAGCCTGGAAACTCCAGTGTAATGTAAAATTGCTGCTCTTAACTCCCCCAGCTCCTGGCTGGCGGTTATCAGGCATTCAGTTCTGCTCAAGGAGGAAACGAATGCAGTGAGCTTTCATTCTCTCTACTCTGAGCTTAAGGTGCATGTTGCAAAGGCCAGTTCTTCCCTCTTCCTCCTGCTATAATCAATGCAAAGCAGGAAGGGCAAAAATGATAGTTATCAGCAGAAATAATTCATGTTACAAAAGTTTGCTTTATAGGCATTTCCATGAAGTCAAACTATATGCTAGGCATATAGTTTATACACAAGAATGGACAAGCCTGCTAGGCATATAGTTTATACACAAGAATGGACAAGCCTGCATGAAAACAATAGCAATACTAAAATATGCACACAAATATTTTTGGAAAACTTTTTAACTGATGCAAACCTCTATAAATACATATCAAACAAGAGCATCCATCCATATCATGTTCAGATGGGGAAGTCATTGTAAAACAGTACTGAACTAATTAACAAAATCCATTAACAATATGCATATATTCCACTGCTATAATTTTTATCAGCAATACAACAAAGGACAGCTAGAATAAACTACAGAATGTACATTCATTCATTTCTCATTCATTCACTCTTCAAACAGTTTTTGGTATCTATTAATATTAAACATCAAGAACTGAGGGAGGTGCTAAGAATTTAAGATGAGAGGAAAAAGCAGCTTACAAATCAATCTTCTACCATTCTAACCAAAATCATACCAAGCATGTAAACAGAATGTCTCTAGGAATCCTGAAAACAGAGAGAAAGGTTACATAAGAGTAGAGGGCAATCCTTTTTGATAGTAAGAACCTAGTGGGTGAACAGAGAAGAGTGTAAGAAACGATAAGTCATGTCTCTAAAAACAAGGAATTCACAAAACAAGCAGAGATGAGGTGAGGAGCAGAAAGGCAGCACTACAGACATAGCTCTCCTACTCCTGATTTTTTAAACTGCAGATAGAAAAAGATGCCCCAGAGGTGGGATGGTGTTAAGGGGAAGTCACTGATACAGGAGACCACAACCCCAGCTTGGTGATTAGTTCACAGAATGACCTTGAACAAGGCATTTGGCCCTCAAGGCTCCAATTTTTTCTTGTTAAGTGAAGGTGGAATGAATGAATGGTGAAATTCCTGTTGATTTTACCTTCACGTTATCTTGACCTGGGCATCTTTGTTAACACTGTACAATGCTAACAATTTACTGGAAATAGTGTCAAAATCATATAAAGTGGTCATAATTTAAAATTTAAAGAGTTTCCCATATCATACCGGTTTGAGGTTTGAAAATAGTTATGATGCAAAAAAGGCAAATCAAGGGGGCTTTTCTCAGATCAGTTTGCAAGATCTTTCCAGTACTTCCAGGCCAAGAGGACACATTAAGGCCTCAATACATTAAAACAGGATTGGCAATGAAGTGATGAGCCTTTTAAAGGGAAATTTCACAGGAAATAAAACATGAAAAGTTAAGCTATGCATTCAAATGAAAAAACTGCAAGAAAAGCAATAGAGCAAGTCTAAAGAATCAGGAAAGAAGGGGGCACTACATATAAGGGGGAAAAGATCAATGTAAAAGAAAGAAAACCAACAGAAGTGGTTAACAAAATTTTAAGACCTGATTCTAGAAAAGATCATTAATGCATCTCCTAGGCTGTTTATGATTACCGGTCCCAAACAGCATGACAGTTCATGCAGAAGAAACATTTTTTAACCAGTTCCTCATTGGTGGTTTTACTAGGAAGTTACCAAATTTCTGACATAAATGGCTACTTCTCTGAAGTTGTTTTAAATAACAATTAAGTCTAAATAATAAAAGGGTATTTGGACTGTTCATGTAAATACTTCCCTCACTACCAGTTGGTAGCTGGAACTGAAGTCTATCATGTAGACCTCAACTCCCATACTTTTTAAGGAAAACCTCAACCTATCTCCCTGTGCCGTGTTCACACAGAGCTGGAATGACCCTCCAGTTAGGCACATGTCATTTCTAAGAAAGTCTTCTCTGAGCATGAATAAATACTGGTTTCAATTACCAAATGCAATGCTGTTCAAAAATTAATACATCTTAGTTGAGAAGAAAATAATTTTGGAGAAGTGTCTTAATAGTTTCTCACATCCTTTCTTCACGTGGATTCTCTAAAAGCCATCCTTGAATTAAGCCAGGTGATTAGCCATCCATCACATACCTGGTTCACAGTTTTACTCTCCTATGAAGGTGCTTTAGTATAAAAGCACCCAGTGAGCAGTGTGATAAGAACTGCCCTGTCAAACATCTTAAAGATAAGGATTTGGGAAGCAACAGTCCACAGCAAAGTCCTGGCAATTCATGTCTGTGGCATGGAACACAGAACCTGTTTACATTTGGGCCCAATCCACTTCTTCAACCTTACTTTGTCTACTCCTCCCCCATTCCTCCAAGACTTAATGAAGATGTGCTCCCTACACAAGCAAGCGGTCTCAGGATTCCGTGGCTTCGCACACACTATTCTCTCTGCTCAATAATCATCTTCTCTTTACCCACTTTTTATTGCTCTTCAGTCTTTAATACTTTCTCCAGGTTCTTCCCCTTTACAGGGACTGAACTATCACTCTGTAGGACTTCAATTATATATCTATTAAAGTTACTCCACTTATGGCAAAATAATGAAATGTCTCATCTAATCGCCACCAGAAAATGGGTTCTCTGAAGCTAAATATCTACTTTTCCTTTTCTTCTTATTAGTGGACTCTCACAGGACTTATAAAAATAGCAGCTTAGCAAAAAAAAAAAAAATCCACAGAAGTAATGAACAGATAAAGGGGGACAAGTGGGTTGCAGGACAGAGAATTTGAATTTAAACAAAGCAATCAAAATCTAAAGTGCCACTTTTACTGCAAAATGAGTTTGGTGATAGGGGAAGAAAGTTGTTCAGAAATAACTGAGCAGCATCTTGGGATCGCCATCTTTCTAGTTGTGAAATTTAAATACTCAATATTTCTGTTAATCTCAGCATTTAACTAACACTTCCACATATCAACGAATATGACACGCCTAATGACCAAAAGAATATTCCTTCAACACATTAAATAACGCCTCAAATAATAAACTATCATCTCTACCAATTCAGTCTATCCTGACCATTAAACAGTGTTAATGCTTCTTACCAGAAAGGTACTAGTTGATATGAAAAATGTGGTCTTGTTTTATGAATAGTGATTAAGCTGTAATCTAAAATCGTTAGTCAAATGACCAAGTATAAAACACGCAGTTAGATATGAAATGACTTTTTCCCAGGTTTCACTCACCTCCCCCCCAAAAAAGTGACCCACTATTGTGAAAAGAAATATGACCAGAATTTCAAACAACACAAACAGAATTCAGTATTTTGAAAATAAGTACTTTGAAGGCTATGTATTTTTTGTCAAAACAACTGAACAGTTATCACAGATAAGGGAGCACATTTCTCACCACCCTGAGGGCTCTTCTGACAAAGGCTAACATCTACAGAGTGCTTTATATGTGCCAGGGACTCCACTGGATGCAGGCAACCATATAGCTGAGGACAGAAATTGCACAACCCAGGTCTGACGTCCATACAGGTTAGCAACAAGCAGGTGACAGGAGGAACTGAAGAAAAAGGTAAGTGAGGTGCACAAAGGAGGAGGTAAGATTTCGAATTCAGGTGAGTCCAAAGGACCTGTGCATCAGGCAGAAGCAGAGACGGAACTAGGCTCCCTCTCACCCTGAGCCGCCACCTTGAGCCCAATGTCAGGGTCACACCAGGGCAGCAGAGCCTCTCTCTGACACCAGCTAAGCCAACACAAATGGACCTCCTGGAGCAACTTTGGGACCATCAGAACAGAAAACTGAACAAAATAAACTGGGGCCTCCTGGGTGACGCAGGAGTTGAGTCTCAGCACTATGAAGCTATCGGAAGCCACTGCAGCACAAGTCAGATTCCTGGCCAGGGGACCCACATGGCGTGTCAGACCTCTCCTGTCTCACCCACTGCTCCCCTCAGCAGTGTATTTCAGTAGATCTGGCTGTTCTGCTCCCCACTGTCTCTGATGAATCCTCTCAGACCCCTGCATCTCTGGCTTACACCCAACTTTTGTGTAAAAAATAAACTGATCTCCACTAGTCTACCCTGCAGGAAACAAGGGTTTCTTTGTTAAGGCAACAATGCCTTCATATATAGCAATACTCCTGAGGTACAAATAATGATTTTTAGAAGGTGTAATGATCTGTAA
This sequence comes from Galemys pyrenaicus, assembly GCA_019455555.1. Lineage (NCBI taxonomy): Eukaryota > Metazoa > Chordata > Mammalia > Eulipotyphla > Talpidae > Galemys > Galemys pyrenaicus. The sequence goes on from JAGFMF010012281.1 coordinate 18,816,958, forward strand.
GCAGCATTAAAGAATCTTTTCAGGCTAATAACTTTGTGAAATCAGTCAGCCATTGTTTGGTAAGGAGTGCTTTTTACAAATCAACCTGAGGACTGTTATGAACTTTACCTTAATGAAATTACCTGAATTCTTCAGAGTAAACCAAGTGGAAGATGATAAGAAGTCAAAGTGTGATCAAGTTTAATCCCAACCATTACTTTTCTAAGTGATCCTTGCCACTAATTCCAGTACAGATCTACAAAGAAATATTATCCAAAATATCATGCCTAAAAACCAAATCCTCTGAACTCTTTCAAGAAACAAGTGTATCTGTTTAATCTTATTTATTCCTATACACACCAAGAATCTTTTGCTATCTGGTCCTAGCAACAAAGGACAAATTGCCAACAACATTCAATAAACACTCTTCTTGGGTTGCAAGTTTACAATTTCCTACTATTTCCCAGTTTAATTTTAAGTGAAGGCTTGATGTCTATGTCCATGTATCTTTTTCTTGAGACTTCATTAAAATCCACATTGCTACTATATGTTTCCATGGTAAACAGAAAGTAGAAATGAGAATGAGAGACAATGGTAGCCTTTTAAGAAACCTCATGCAATGTAGGGCTTGACTGGCTTGAAAGTCATCAAGTTCTTGGAATTCATCCTAAAACTCTGCATAAAGAAGCAAATGAGGGGACAATGAAAAGCAGGACTCTTCTGTTTAAGTTGATATTGTTATCTTGGGAAGACTGGTTTACACAGCAGTGCTTTAATCCCTGTTTCCATGTGAAATGAATAAATTCATATAATTCACACAAAGAACACAGAAAGATTCCACTTAGCATCAGGCCCCTAGTCCCAGGGCACAGTACAAGGTCACATGATAAAGGAGGACCAGAGATCAGCATCCTGGCTTAAGGTAAACATGCAGGACCAGGGAGCACTAGTTACCACACACAGAAACCTGGGCTCAGCATGGAAAGATTCTGAGGCAAAGGCAAGCCTGCCTACAGTTTCTACTCCTTTCCCATGAGCATGGAATTCAATCTAAACATCTTCAACAGAAAGCCAGCTGCATCCTAGCAAGCCCTATATGCAGTATGGTATCAGCGTTACCTGCTCATAGTATCCCAGGTGTTTGCAGGGCAGGCACAAGGTTCCCGTATCATGGAGGAGAACCTGAGGCTCAGCCTCCATTTTTGAAAACCTCTTCAAGGGAGGGAACTGACCTGAGCAAGGTGGTCAAGAGGTTTGCCCCACTAACAGAAATCCAAAAAAGGTAAGAGTCACTTGACTTCATACCTGAACATGTAGCCATCACTCCCATATTAACAACCTGGCTTGCCAAGACTGTCTTGCCAAAGGAGAACATGTTTTGGGTTCCTTAAAATGGGGTGAAAGTTTTCTTTAGGAGGGTTTTCCCACCTTCTAACATAATTTGTTTCTCATGTGAGAAATGTAGCCAATCTCTGCACCTCACATCCTTCCATCCACCTCCTTTGTGTTCCTCATCTCCTACAAGATCCCTCCTTTCTTTTCCCTCAGTCTTTTCATGCTCTCCCCAGTGCTCTTGGCAGCTTGCCCATCTCCTCCCATGGTACAGCTCTGCTGGAGGCCTATGTCCAGTGGCCTGACCTGAGAAGACCTGCCTGTCCAGTTTGCCGGCAGCCCAGGCCCACACTGCTGCCTGCCTGGTTTCCCAGGTTATGGGAATCCGCTGGGTCTACTCGGGGAAGTCACATTATCCAGTACTTCCTTTCCCTGAGTCCCACCCCAAGGCTATGGGGCACTCTGCCTCCTCTGAGGAGTCCTTCCTGTTTCCCAGGTCAGGTCCATCCAGGACACTTGGCTGCCAGGGGTCAGAGTGGCACATTCCAGTGGCTTCACACCCCCATGGGGAGGGCTCAGGATTCCTGCAATGCGGGCAGGGCAGGGAGGCAAAAGTTCAGCAGAGGCCAATGGGCCTTCTATGCCCCATACTTGAGGACAGGGCAGGGAGGGCAACAGGGTCCCCTGCAAGAGGCCTCTCCAAAGTGGGCAAGAGGAAAGGCCCTCAACCTCTCTGGGTAGTTCAGAAGGAAGGAGAGGAAGCACTGAAGGTGCAAAGTAGAAATTGTAAAAAGCATGAGAGACCATGATGAAATTTTATAGGCCTCAATTCTTAATCTATCAAGTAAGAGGATGGGCCTGGAGACGCTTTTCTGAGGATCCTGCCAACTCTGTGCTTCTGATTCCTGGGTTGCAACAGTTCTGACCTCAGTCATTTTCAAGGTTTGAGGTACTTCACTCTAACAAACAGAGTGCCACTTTCAGAAGGCAACCAGACTTCTTCAACCTTCCTCAGTAAAACTATCCTCTTGCAACACTGGATTCCTTTGCTTCTGATTTGGTGCCTCCCAGACTCTCCTGGTGTCTTTCTTGTGATCTCTGTGTCCTTTAAGTTTTAACTCCGGGGAGTGTGGGTTCATACCCTTAGGCTCTGGTTGCTCAACTTCCCTTGCTTGCAGGATCCCAAGACTCATGAATCAGGCTCCAGGATGTGCATGCCATCAAGGTCTATCTCTGCAGTTAATTAGCAAGCACGAGGGTCTTGATAGATTGGGTCTCACTTGAACACAAGGAGGGGGCTGGCAGCATCTTGACGTGGTTCCCAGCTCCAAATTCCTCAAGGATGGAAGTTCCACTCCATTGGAACCAAAAGCTGGGGAAGAATGAGGACCTGGTACCCAAACTGATAACTAAGAAACAGATGAAGAAATGGACTTCAGTCTGGGCTCAGGGCCTCCTATTTCCTCCTAAGATAAATCAAGGTGACTGTCTTCCCCTAGAAGTTGAAGAAGCAGGAAAATGTGGCTGGACTGGCATTGCATGACATGCAGGATAGGCATCAGTGTGAGAAAAGACTTTGGGAGGGAAGGGAAAGAGACACTGAGGCGAATGGAGAAAGGGAATAAATGAACAGGAACTCACTCAGGTCCGTGACTCATGTGTTAGACAAAGTCATAAAGAGTATTTGTTAGCCAGGCTCTGCCTCTATAAGACACTGGAGAAAACACCCCTGCAAGGCCAAAATCCACCAAGTGTACTTTAATTAAATGTATTTTCCCTTTTCTCAACCAACCATTGTTTTTAATAAATCCCTATGAGTAAAGATTGACAACAAAGACTAAGACCACAGAAAAGATGGTAAAATTGATCCTACAAAAATATCCTGAAGTAGTGTCACACCATTCTAAGCAACTGCTTTAACTGAGGGAGGAAAAAACAATAGAATTCCTGATCAATTATAATCTTGTCTTGCCAAAATTCATACAAAACACTCCCTTTATTTATTAAGATCCAAACACTAGTGAGAGAATATGCTTTCTGTGTGGTGAATCATCTGGAACTAACTAGAATTTGGACTTTCCCCTGCACTCCACCCCCAGCACACACTATCCTTCAAAATGTTTAGTAAATTCTTCATGTTATGGCCACGTGCTGCTCCCTGCGATGTGGGCAGGTGCTCTAAGTCAGAGCTGCTTCCTGCAGCCAGTGGAGGGCAGCACAGGTAGCCAGCTGGCCCACAAAGTAGGGTCTGTGAAGTCTCCTCTTTCTATGAAGATCAGGTTTTAAATGGGCTGCTTCAGCTTAAGGGAGATGGGAGATAGCAACAGTACACGTCTATTTTCTTAAAACGGCGGAGCCATCAAACCACCCACAGAATAATCCTGCCACACAAAAACCATACTGCACTTGTTTGCATTGGAATTAATTTATTAATTTTTCAAGATTGGGTGACATGGGAGGATTAAATGGTTAAAAAAAAGTAAAGTTCTGGAATAAATTGAGACCTAAAAAAAAAAAGAAAGAAAAGGAACATTATTAAAATGGAAAGACAACGAAAAATGGTTTTTAAACAGCAGAGCAAGCAGTTACATTTGAAAGAGTGTGTGTGCTTATTCAAAGATCTTCCAACTTCTTCATAAAGACACAGGATTCTCACTACTGTAATTCTATCACAAGAATGGCTTTTTGAATCAGTATTTTAGAATGAAAAGAAGCACTTACAAACCACCGACACACAGGTTCATGTTCTTGTCACCTTTGTGGACACGATCACCTTTTAAATACCACCATCTTTTCCAAACTGTAATCTCCAGGTCCAGGATCAAAAACTCTTGTCCTTAGGCTCACTTTCCCTACCAAGAAAACACAATGATATGTAACTTTTAGTTCTTGCCACACAAAATATTATCAACATAAACTTTTAAACTATCTTAACTTAAAAATAATGGCTTACCTCTTTTAGAGCTGTGATCTTCATCTTGAGTATGGACCAGACACCCCTTCAAAGATGAGTGGAGGCGCCCCTTCCCCACCAGCTCATCTGGGGCCATTTAGGAAAGTTCCTCTTAACAGTAGATAAACAGTAACTCGGAGAGCAGAGTTATTGCTCAAATTCAATACCCCAACAGCAATAGAGAACAATCAGATTGGGCATTTTCACCTGCCTTGGGGGTAAAAATTCACCAACAAAACCTCCCCTCAGGAGCCTTCTAGCCCGTGATGGGATGTTTTGTGAAGAAAAATATCCCACTGGTCTACTCATTCACTTAAAGCATTATTGACTGAGCAACTGCTACTTTCACGCTCCATGAGAGGCACTGTGTGGGCTAGAGAGAAGCAAGAATTCAATTAAAGAGCCCTTTTGACCCATCACCCACCTTAAACACAAACATTAGATAGGATGCAGAGTAAACCCAAGAAAAAGGGCAGAGCCTCATTAATAAAGCCATCAAATATGCTGAAGTTTGAAATGTTCCAATAGCAATGCTTACTGGAAATAAATCACTTAAGTTCTTCTGTTCTTTCAGAATTACCTTGCAAGACAGTAAACATGAATCAAGCTTTTGACACACCAGATATGGGAGGTTTGGTTAACAAATCCACAGGCACATGGTTACTGGCACCGAATCTGAAACATCCTACTACCCTGAACCCAACCAGGGGCCAGCCCTCTTCATGCCTACAATGCTTTACTGGAACCAAATATTATTTTCACTTTATTGTAAGAGATGAAGAATTCATCTTCCTACCTCCTGAATACATTTACTCAGCAAAACACTTCATGAGCACTGAATGAGCACCTACTATGTATGAACCACAGCATTTTATGTGCAGGTATAAAGAATGACATCTTCAAGGGCTTTACAGAAATGAGTCAACTTATTTTTCCTAACAATCTGAATGGGTAGATAGTAGCATTATAGCCATTTTAGAGACATAAACTTAGCACAGAGGTTGAGCAATCTGGCCTGGGAAAGTCACTAGGTTGAAATATGAACTGAATTCAGAGCCACAACTCCCACTACCACCCCATAATAGTGCCTCCCACTCATAAAACATGATTTTTTTTTTTAAGGAACCTGTCATCTGAATTTCTCCTGAAGAAGTCATTTCCTCTGGGTAGGTTTTCTTGATACTACATAGCTGGCAAATGGAAACAGTACATACTGTCCACACAGATTGATAAAATGCCCTAAGACTAGGGTGATTCAGTGTGGGAAGCAAGCAGAGGGCTGGGAACAAGGCAGGCAAGTCCTCAAGAGGTAGGGAACTGTGGTGGGCTCGCTGGGCAGTGCTCCACATTTCTACAGCAGAGATCACCAATGTACAGGCCTGAGGGTGGGCATAAGGGAAAAGGGGGCAAGAACCTGCTGCACAAGGCAATCAGTGACCAATGGAGAAGGGACAAAAGGCTGGTGGGTCAGTGCTTCTGGAGTGGACCCCTTGCTCTCTCAGGGAGCTCTCTCACAACCCTAAAAGCACCAGCCCTAAAAGCAATTGGCTTTTAGAGTGTTCATGTAACAATCTTTCCCCAAGAAGCTATGTGTCCTTAAAAAAAAAAAAAAAATCAACTGATGGCAAGTCAGGAAGTTAGTCACTTAACTACAAATTCAGAAGGAAAGGTAGCAGAATGGCTGTGGTTTGTGCGCCAGGGAGACTTCTGAGATAACCACAAATGAGATCCAGACACTGTGCATCACTCCATGGAAACACCAACTCTAAGAGGCAAAGTGTGAACCAGATATAAACAGATCCATCCATAAACAATTCCATCCAGTATTTACTCCCTGGTGAGAACCTGAGTCTGAGAACTCCCTCAAACTATATTTATGCCTCTTCTAGTCTCACATCTCAACAGCCAGAAATAAACCCAGGGCTCTCAAAACCGAACTTTCCCTCCTCCCTCCCTCAAACAAGTTGGCCAAGCTCCAGGGCCCTGGTAAGCAAGAAGTCACAGCCCAGAGACAATCAGCGATCAGCGAGCTCACTACTGCTGAGACACCTGACTCAACATCGGCTTTATTCCAGGATTAGACACATCGATTTCATTAGCCACTGACTTGAACATTTATAATCACATGGTGAAAGGGCTTTTGAAAAGAAAACACAGCAGTCTGGGTTGATAATAAAAATCAACTGTTTTTTTAGGCCTAAACAGAACTGATTCCTACCTTAAAATAAAGCTTTATAAACTGGTTATACCAGGAGCAACAGGACCTCCTAAATTTTGGGTGAAAATTTAGCAAAGTTGCAGACACCCTGACCTTTTACAAACTTTTTTCCTAAGAGTCGAGAATTTCTCTACACCATTTTATTCATCCCAGAGATGCAATTCAGCACAAACATTTGGGGTCTTGGTTTGTGTGAAACACTTGCTTATTAATAAAAATAAATCCCCATTAAGATTCGTTATTATTGAATAGAAACATTAAGATTTATGCTTTAATTAGTTTTCTGAAAACTGTTCACTTCTGATTTTAATGCTATTACCCCATAATATAATTAAAATTTGACAAATAACCAAGATCAAACAACTAAATTTGGTGTGGCCTCACCTTCAAGTTACTTTTTTAGTACAATTATGTTTCCTTATTCTGTCAGAATGTTGATCCAAAAACTATCTGTTAAATTCCAGTTGTGCACATGTATCACTTTGCTATTTGTTGTTGCTTAAAGAAAGTCTAAACAGGTACTTTCTTCCACTAACAAGGAGTCAGGGAAATGTCCTGTGGTTATTCTAGATCAAATATGTTGACTGATATATAATCATGCATGAACTGTAAGTTTTCAAATCTCTGTAACTCAGAATCAGTAACTTAATATTAAAGAAACCAAAAATTGTGTCTTCTTTTTGATAATTCAAAAAGCACTTAAAATTTATAGAAATTATCTCAAATCTGGTGACTTTATTCTGTATACTGTTTGCACAACTGGTTTAAAGAGAGCTTGTATTTTTAAAGCTCACAAAATACAAACTTCATTACAAAAATGAATCTGAATATTACAACAGATACTATCTATATCTTACTCTTTTGAATAGGAAATCAGTATTTGAATTTAAGAACTATTGTATCCTATCAGTCAATAATAATACCAAAAACTCTGTTTTTCTGTCAAAATTTCAAAAGCCTTAATCCTGACAAAGACCCATTTTTTTCAATTATATATATCTGCCACGCTGAATAACCGTCTCTCTTGATTTGTGAAATGGTAAAAGTGAAAAACTATTTTTAATCATCTTGAAATTAGTATCTAGTCCCTTCTTTAGGACTTAGCTAATTATATCCATTTTTCATGCTAAATAAACATTTACAATCCAATAATGAACTACAAAAAAAATTTTAAAAAGCCCTTACCTAGTGGGCTGGCTCTTGCACAAAGCCTATCGATCACTACTTAATGTTACAGAGCATCAACGTCCTGTGGACACAGCGCTGGTAGCAAGAAAGTAAGACAAAACAATTAAGGACCTCACTGCAAATGCCACAGCCTTCAAGGCAAAGGACAGTGTGTAGATCACCCAACTGTGGTCATCTGTTGGAAAGCCTAGGCAATCACAAAAATAAAAACTGAACACCTTTCTCTTTAGCTCACCTAGGATAATCCCCTCCGCCCCTTGCCAAGTTTACCTTTTATATAGTCCTGAAAAGAATGGGGGAAAGAGAATTAAGTAGAAAGCTGCAGTCAGCACATCTTAACAGCTTAAATTACAATAGGGGAGAATGTAGCAGCATAGGAAAAGGCATTCCATAAAATTTGGAATGAAGAGAAGATATAGGACAGGTGACAAAAATTATGCATTTAAAGGTAGACACACACACACACACACACACACACCACCCCTCTGTGTTTGGATCAGGAGCATTTTTGGTCAGTAGCTCTTTATTTTCCAAACTGGAAATTGCCCAGTAAAATTATGTTCCTTTAATTATTTTTTTCTTAAAAAGTAGGCAGTGACCCTAATATTTGGTCACAGCACACACAGCTGGCTATGGGAATGAACAGCTCAAGAAATAAAACTACAAAGAGGGAATTTGGGTAACACCTTTCTGAGTTGACCATTAAAGAGAGCTGGGTCACGTTTTAGATATCAAGGTCTTTTCCCACAAGTAACTATGCTCCAACAATTTTTGCATAGGAAAAACTCTAGGAATTTCTTAGTCTTTTAGATGGCATACTTTTCTTACTGCAGGACCCTGGCAACTATAAAATTGAAGAACTACTTTGCTAACTGCTGGAAAAAAGACAGATGAATGAGATGTCCACAGTTACATGTAAGTCCTTCAGGAGACCATTTACATGTATTCATTCATATGAATTTACTAATGATGACTAGATTTTTTTCTGTTGCAATTAACAAAACAGTTTCCATTAGAAGCAGTTGCTATCATGGGGGAAGAATGAACACAAACATGACAATCAGGATGAGAAGTACCCCTGTGAGGAACTGTCTACACGGGTTTGCACTGCATATCCAGATACGCGCCTATGTATACACAGAAATCACATCATTCACAACGTGTGCACAGCTGCCACAGTACTGACACAACTTTCCCCTGTAAAGAAAGATCCAAAGAAAAGTCTTTCCATTAACTCTGAAGCACACCCAACTTAGGGACACAGGCGTCGGGACTCCTGCCCGCTGTATTCTGCTGTGTGCTGGGTCCTTACAGCCCTTCCCTAGGCTACTGAGGACCTGATCTTCATTCACCCTTCAGAACCCTCATTTGCTTTCTCTAGCACAAATGTTGTCTGTCCTCCTCAAGAGCTAGTCTCTGGATCCAGCTGTGGATCCTATAGGTGGGACTGAGGATGCCTTGAGAAACTGCTTGTCCCCAGATGGCTCCAAGAGGCTGTTAGGAATTCGGGGCCACTGAGCTCTCTACACAGCTGAACATGGTACTTGCTGGCTGCACTTCACACCCACTTCTCCTCTTCTCGCCTTCCAGGAAGTCTACTTTTCAGTTACAAGGACTGTTTACCTTGGCTTACCACCTGCAGGGTACTCCCTCCTCAGAGTGTGCTTCTCAGTCCTCACCTCCATTCATTTATTTTATTAGAGACTAAGGGCAAATGTGCTGTTCCAGCACCATGACCGGCTCTGGGTCTCACTCACATCGATGCTCAGGGAAGAATCACAGGTTTTGAGTTGCACACATCTCTGCTTTTCAGCTGATCCGCCATCAAGCTAAACACTCCTTCAGCTGATAAAGCCTGCGAGAAGGCCACACTCCAAGGAGAAAATACCTGGCTCTAAGTTCTAGGAACTGACTAAAACTTGCCACAGTAATGAAGCCACAAAACAGCTAAAATGAATTTTTAAAGAGTTATCGGAAAATCAGCATAGGACCTCAAAACTTTACCAGGCTCAGCATCTTCATTTTTTATTATTGCCAGCACAGCACTATGGAGAACTGGTACTTTACAGCTAGTTCCTGACTCAGATCAGTTCAGCTTACCCTCATCCCCTCCTCAACAAGGTTTATAACCACCCATCAATAAACCATCCTTCAATGGGTTGCTGAAGAGCCACCAACCGTGACATGAACACTAGAAAACCATCAGCTGTGAGGTGAGCATCTTAAACATGGGAGAGTTGAGGGGAACCTGCAGCAGCAGAGGCGTCATTATGAAACCTGACTGAAGAGACTGGAGCTCTCTGAGCATGTTCACTGAAGGGATAAAAAGGTAGAGGAGCCAGAGCTTACAACCAGGGCTGTGCATACTTCATCTTGGCCAAATCTCTGTACTTCAGCAAATGCAAAGCTTGTCGACGTATGTGTCATCCATAGTTGTAATTTGCTGTTGTATCCTTCAGTGTCTAATGTCACTGTCTTAATTTGTAAGCTACTGTAAAACCTTTAGAAAAGTAAACAAACAGAAAGTTTATGACAAGAATGGAAGGAAAAACAACTCTACATAACAAGTTGGGAGCCCAGCCACTAGTCATCGAGAATTCCTCAGTCCCTGAAGTCATAGGGTTTGGAGTGAATCCAAATAGGATTTTGCTTTCTAAAATTCCTTATATTGCATTCCTGTGGACTTCCTGTTCAAACCATTGTGAGGCATTTTTATTATTCATAGTCACACACTTCCACCCTCAAATTGTTGGTTTAGGATTTCCTTCCCCAAAGAATCTGTACAGTTAAATTCTTTAGGATGTTTGGAGATCACCTGGAGCAATAAATCGGTTGTGGCACTCATTGGCCTACCACGCCCAGACTGAACAATCAATACATGTTTGTTAAACTCAACTCCTTTCTGATTAGTCAACATTCAAGCTTAAGACCCACTCCTGGATTTACTGAGAATACAGAAGTCTGTTTTATTATCATCAATTATTCATAGGGTCATCTCAAGTGTCTATAATTTATAATTGTTTATCAGTTATTGTTTACAGCTGCTGAACCACCATAGTATCTCAAATAGCTCAGGGCAACATTCTTGGTGGTAAGGAGAAGGTTATAAGCAACCACCCACAAAGAAAATTCCTACAAGTTGATGAAGGGTTGGTGAATGAAAGATGACACCTTTATGACAAACTGGCAAGAAGAAAAGTCCTCACAAATAAAAATTACCTTTACATATTTGCCAACATAAACACAGCTGAAAATAACCCATCATAGCAAATTAAGGAAATAAATTCTGAGACTGGGGGAGGGCAGAGAGAGGACATGGTTAACTAGTTTTCAGCTTTCTTCTGCAGTGATATGACATCTCGCTGGGATTTTCAACACCTAGTATCATCTGTTTCAGTTTCTACAATGTGAACCAAACAGTTCAGATGGAAAAGTTTTTGTATAGTATCTTGGATGACCTTGAGTCTAGATTTAGTCAACAAATGCTCATTGAGTTTTTCCTGTGTGCCAAGCACTAGAATAACACACAATCCTGGCACTCAAGTGGATCACAATGAGGCAGGGAGACAGAAATGTGAACTCTAACACAGTGTGAAAAGTGTTACAACAAGGGAAGGAGAAGCGCTATTTATGGGCACTGGGGGTTGGGGGATGGCATTACATTCTCCTGGGCAGGGCAGGAAGGCTTCACAAAGGAAGCAGCATAAAAATGGTAGTGTTTGAAGGATGAGAAAACATTCTGAAGGATGTTCAGATAACTTTGGGGACCCTGAAAGCCAGCAGCATCCCCATTTTCCAGGTGCTGGCTTTGCTACCAAACCTTTTGTCACAATAGGTATCAGGCAGAATGTATTTAATATGCCCCCTAATTTTCTGAGTTCTCAATGGGTCTTTGTTCAAGATAAACTATTGAAATAAAGTTGGAAAATCTTCAACCTAAAAAGCAAAATAGAATTTAGGAGTCTAATTTTTCCTTACCTGTGGGCTTTTAATAATAATATGCAAATTACTATGGCTCCATGGAAAGTTAAATGCTTATTATACTAAGATCACAAGAATAGTAAAGTTGGAATAATTATATACATGAAATGCATCCTTTCTAAAGAAAAAAGTTCAGTTTCTTCTTCACTATAGTCACCCTTTATGCTTTTTCTCTTATTGCTCCTAATATCCCCTACTTTTCCATTTTCTCAAGAAATAGTCTCATCCAAGCATTCCTGACTTCAGGGCATATGCTTACATATTTACACACAGTTTAAAATATATAATACATGGACTTTTCAGTGCCAAATGTCACTGTAATTATGTATTTCTTTTGGACATGTTTTATATGTTATTAAAATATGTAAATACTTTATCTCCCTCAAGTTTTCCAAACTCCTGTTGGCACAGAGTGTTTGTTCCTTTCTTTCCAAAGCATCGAATACAATTTCCTGAAAGGAGAGTAAATGGCTTCGTTGCTGAAGGCTCACCTTTTCCCAACATAATCTTTGAAAACAGACTTTCATCTCCTTCCAGCAAAAATGCTTGACTTCATTTTGCTGATTTTCCTACAGAAGTATCCCATTTCTTTAAATTTCTGCTTTTCCTTTCTCCTATCACATCTGAAATTCATGTTAAGATCAAAAACTATGTTTAATGATAACCTGCTATAAGTCATCCCAAATTATTAAGGATAATAAAACGTTGTCCCAATCACTAAGAAATTAAATAAGTCAGTAATTTTCCAATTGCCCCACATATAGATATCCCAATTAACTTGGCAGCTTAAATGCCAAACCACTTTAATTAGAATTGTTTTAATGCAATAAAACAATGCACAATCTTTATTTATTAAGAAGTCATTTTCAGGTTGCTGATCTACAGGACAGAACATTTAATTTGCTTCAAGCATGCAAGTTGTTTATAACGCATTCGTAACAATGCAGTGTTCTTTGTGTGTGCCCTCAGCAACTGAAAACACACATGCTCACACTCTACATACAAATGCACAAAGTTAACTGCATCTTGAAAGAAGGTATTAACACCACTTCCTGTTTCTCAAAGTCACTCTGTAGTTCTACCTGGGGCCCAGCTGCTAATGCTACAGATACATTTTACTGTCCTGAGCACATCTTTTAGGCCAGTGGGCCTACCACAAACCTGTAAAGGTACTTGCTTTATGAAGTTTATCACTTTCTGATCTGTTATATTCCAGTGTACACTGAATTTTAAGTACTGGCAAGCACTGCAAATGCTCTCTAAATAATTCTGCAGAACTCCTCTCCTGCCATCCTGCTAGTGTGGACACCGTCATTGAAAGGGTCCTCACAGAGGACTGGGCGTTTGGCACCAACCTCTCTAATAGATGGAGACCTTCATGCAACTGTGCTAGGGAGAAAGTGGAGACAAGTGGAAAGACCGCTGGAAAGCATGCCTTTTCAAAGGCTTCCAGGGCACTTGAGCTCCGGCCCACGCTGGGCGGTGCAGGGATTCACAAGGGAAGGAGGGCCAAACCACAGCACAAGACATGGGCTTGGGAGGTACCAAATGGACCAACTAGCACAGACTCTGAGGTCAGCAAACTCACAAAACTCCCTGCTGCTTCCAAGAGGGAAGTGTTGGGCCCCAGGCACCTGGGTTCTCATTACTATCCCCACAGTTTAAAAGTGCTTAAGCCAGTAAGTGCCAACCAAGCAGGAAGAAGCCCAAATAAAGACCCGATATACCAGAGAAAAAAAGCAGGACGTATTTAAGCAAAAGCACCAGTCAGTAAATGACTTCCCACCTCCCCTCCCCCGCAGCCTTCAATGGCTATTTCAGACACCACCACTATGTGCTATTCAGAAATCTAACTTAGAAGAGAAAAGGGATGATCTGGAACAGGATTTAACTTTTGATGGCATCTTTAAAGAAAGAAAAGGAGGAGGGAAGGACAGCAAAGTACTGACAGCATTCCGCTGCAAGTGTTTTCCATTAATACACAATTTCCATCTAGGTATTTGTAAACATAGTAGTTTTACAAACCGAAGAGTAAAAAACTTTTAGAATAAAAAGCAAAAGATTACAGAAAACTGAAAACTAAATAAATTCATACTGCTAGGGATTGGTGGTTTAGGTAATTGAATCGAAAGTGAGACTCATGGAACAGATCTACATAATAATTAGCTGCTGAGTTTTCTTCTGTCACATATTCCCAAATGGAGTCTTTAGCATTCAACAGACTTATTAGCGAATAAATGCCCGACTGGAATTAACTAGCACCTCATTCTGGAAGGTTGCTCTTGGCAAAAACGTAATATCCTCAAGGTAAAGCAAGTTGATGGTTGGTGTATGCAGCAGGCTGAGCTGAGATCACATTCTTTTGACCACTGCACCACCTAACTTTGCCCAGTGCCCTGCCACTAGACAATGCACAAAGGAAGGGTGAAAATTCTAAACCCCAAAAGTCAACTTTCCTAGCTTCACAGTTGGCCTGTACTTCAAATACATTTAGCAGAGATTTGCTGTCTCATATCCACGCTGAGCTTTCTGGTCCCGTGGTTTGGAGACTCACAGAGGTAAGGGGGCTACAAAACTGCAAGCATGTTCTTGTTCCTTGTAGGGACTAATCAGCTCAACTTCCCAATAGGCTGCACCAGGGTATCCCCCTGGCCACCCCCCACACACACACCCAGGACCCCTCCTTTCACATAGGATTACTGTTATGTTTCTTTAAATTCAGCCTGCTCCTTAAGGAAACTCCCTGGCAAGTGAAAACAGCAGCAAAGGTAAAAGAATGCTGAGAATTTGGCTGCTGCCTGCAGTATTAGGAAGAACAGCAATTACTCAACTCTCTCCTAGTGTCAGAGGCAGAAACGAGCATGTGAATTTGGGCAAGTTTTGGCCTGTCTTTGCTCAAGCTTCTCCCTTTGCAGTATCTGTCACCTACCTACCTCGAAGTCGTAATAATTAATGAAGTAAGTGAGAAAATGGAGAAAGACTGAAGGCAGCAGGCCAGCACAACATAAAAGAGAGGCACATAATTCTACCCGGAATCCAGACCAGGCCAGAGTTAAGTCAGCTTATGGCTGGCATTTAAAAGATGTCACTCATTTCCCCGATGGCTACATTTTGCTGTCTTCACTACCCCACGAAAAACGTAACTATGGAGAACACTTCACCTTTTCCTCCAAGCCTTTCTGTCCACAGCATTTGGCAGAAGTCATGTGGACACCACCATTTTTTCCTTGCCTGGCCCAGCAAACACAAGGTAATATTTGACTCCTGCCCAGCACTTTTTAGGTCATAAAAACAGATCTTATGACCAGAAGGCCCTTAAAATATCATCAGGTTCAGTTTGCCTGCCTTCAGGTTGGTAACTATTTAGTTCTCTGTGGACAAATTAAGGTAAAGTCAAGGTAAGCCGAGGTTTTCTTTAAAATGCTGACCTACTAGAGGATGAAGAGAGATCTAAAAGCCACAGCTCTTTTTTTCCTCCTTTATCAGGCTATTTTCATGTTCAAGAATTGTGTGCTATTTTTCTGACCAGACTTCAATCCTTCCTGCAATGAGCTAGAATACACACAAACCCATTAATTCTTTTGATTGGAAAACATTTATTTGGGCTTTCATTTTTATGTCATAGTAATAAAAAAAATTTTTTTCCCTAAAATTTGTCTGCACTAAACACAGTACACCCAATCTTTTCCATTCTTTTAAAAACCTTTCAACTTTGACATCAATCAGAGATAAACCTGTCCACAATGTCCCCCTTACCTCTTTTGGCACCATTTTAAAAAGCAAAGCCCCCAACTATGGGGAGAAACAAGGATTAGGTCCCAAGATATACATCGGACAAAGTGACTCAAGGTTTGACAGCATGAAAACACACACCCTGAGGAGACCCATCCCTCACCTGAAGTGGCCCAACTTAGTAGTGAAAGTCTGGTTCCGGCCAACTTCCTCAAGGAAGCTTGGCCTTATTTTGACAGGTGTTCTGAAGTGTTAAATAAGAGGTGTATCACAACTCTCCAATAGAGATACCTTTTGTTTTATCACAGCTGTGAACCCTTCCCCTTGTGGCCTTTGGATAAGAAGCTAAAAAAGTTACCTCTAGTAGACCAGGACTTTGCAAGTTCAGGTTTCATTTTGCCCTGCCAGAAATTCCTTTCTGTTTTGAATCTGAGATGTTTGTTTATGGTTTTTGTTTTGAAATGCTAAATAAGACAGACACAGTCTCCAGTTACAGTCTATATTCTTTTTTTTTTTTTTAACCTTGCCATAAGCAGAGTGGCCTGTTGCTAAGAACTTAGCTAAACCTTCCAAACACAAACTCTTTAAATTTCCTTTTCGGAAACTTGAGATGTTAAATGACAACAACTCTAAATACAATTAACACTTAATTTTCTACCTTAAATGTTCGTAAGACAAGTGTTCCCAGGATATCTCCAATTAGGGCATTATTTTTTTATTTGACAAGCATGTACCTAAATGAAACCATGAAATTTGGAGGTTTTTCTCATCTTGCTTGTAGGTTACATGTTTCAATACCAGCATTCTTGATCAAAGACAGAAGCACTACAAAGGTACTAAAAGAATTTCGGTGGGGGGGGGGGATTCAACTGCTACTGTGTAAGGAGAAAGTTTGGGTGTCAAGAAGGAAAGAAGAGTTTGCAAACTACTGATTGCAAGGACTGTGCCTTCATCAAGCTCTTTCTCCTTGCTCCATAATATCCAATATAAAACATTTGCTTTGTGAGCACTCAGCCAATATTTACTGGATAAAAATGGCACTTATTTCCAGGCATGAACGAAGAGTCACAGTCCTATTTTTTCTTCAAAAGGGACCATACCTACACTAGGAACTAAATGACAACAAAGGTATTTTAATCTAAGGGATTATTTTCTAACTTTCTACTGTGGCAAAAACTCTCCAAAGAAACCACATGTAACTCATGTTTACATGCAGCATGTAAAGCTGCAGTCTTGTCCACATGCAAAATAGATGGAATACCTGGTATCCAGAAGGGCCACTCAAATATACTGTGGGCTGCTCCCCTATCTTCTGCCTCTTTCTCTGCACACCCAGCATCCTCACCTTGTGTGGAGATGCTCCAATGATATCCCCTCAGCAAACTTCTAACAGAGGAAAATGAATTCACTTTCATGAACCCATATACCATCCATATGAATACACATCACCTTTTAAAAAATACTAATTTGAAATAGCCCTTTAGACTTGAGGATTCAAACCATAAAATTAAGCAAACATTCTTTCACCTTCTGCTGAAACACCAATAAGCCTGGGAATTACAGGAGCAAACCAATGAATGCTTTCTTGGTCCAGGTCCCTGGACACACAGCCCCTGGGGTTCTTATTACTTAATTCTCACTATATCTCAGAGTTAGTGTATGTCCACAAAGGTTTTTTTTTAAAGTATAAGTGGCCACAGCTAATGAAAAAAATGAGTAAGGATGGGTATTAGAATTATTATCTTTTTAAAATCTACTTGGTACTCAGACACTGTGCATACACCAAGTAATCATCAGTATATCATACATATATTAATTTTCTCCAATCCTCACTACAATATCTATTTTGTCAAAAGTCATTAATAGTCTATTTTCACAAATGAGAAAACTGAAGTCTAAAACAACTAAGCAAACTGGTTGTTCACAGCTGAAAAAGGAAAAACAGAACTGAAGGTAAGTTTGTACAGCTCCAAGGTCAATTTTATTTTTCCTCAAACATCCTGTACAGAGGAATGGGGAGGAGAGAGGAAGGAGAGCCTCAGGCCCTGCTTGTGGGGCCTAACTATCCTTCCTGATAGTTAGGAGTTGGAGTTAAGGCTCTTCTGAGTGGCTCAGCACTTCCCCATTTCACATTCTAATAGCCGTAAGTAACTGTTCTTGAACAGGACAAGCTGTCTCCATTTTCACTCTCAACCACTGGACTATGGCATCTGTGAAAGGAGGGTCCCTCTGTTACTTTGGATGAAAAATGACTTTACTTTTTGGTTGAAAAATGAAAAATGATAATTAGTTATCAGGTAACCAGGCCAGGTTGTAAATGCTACATACATTCTGTACATGCTTTACATGCACTAGCTTTTCACTACTTAAAGCTTGGTCCTGGAACAGCCACACTGGCATCAGTGACAGTGTGCTACAAATGCAGATCTCAGGGCCCATCTCAGACCTACTAAATCAGAACCTGCACATTTAATAAGATACACATCTTAATTTCACAAGCAATTTTATTTTTAAACCCACACAGCAAACATACCAGGCAACTATTAACAGAGAGGGAAACTAAAGCTTAGAAAAGTGATATCACTACTAAATAGCATAAAGAGTAGATGCTTAATAAATACCTGTGGATGGAAAGATGGCAGGGAAACAGAACTAGAAGGGAGGAATGGATTGGTTAAACATGTGATCTCTGGTTTTGCCTGTTAACACAACTGGTAACAGGTGGAACTGGGGCCCTGATGTGGGCAGGCTGTGTCAAGACAAATTGTTTTCAGAACAAGTCCTGTAGTGTCCATCTGCATGAATACTCAAGGAATAAGAGCAAAACCTTCTACAGCACAATGTAAGGAAAGATATACAGTACTGATTATAGCAAGTTCTTCTTCCCTAGTGAAATATTAATGGTTAAATTTATAAACACTATCACTTACTGCCAAAAATTTCAGATTCCTCCTCTTCTACCCAAAATATACAAATTTTGTAGGACTTATTTAGACAAAGTATAGCAAGTGGACATCAGAAAGGAAGTAGCCAAGACCTCAAAGTTAAGCATTTTAACTATGTTTTTCTGGAGCTGGGAACCAGAAGAGACTTGGACTCAACAATTTGTTCCCTAAGAGCCCAAACCCTTGACTATTTGTTACTCAAGCAGATAAGAACTCATAAGTCCCTTGCAGGTACCAGCATACTGGTGAGTATGCCCAAAACATTCTTCTAAGAGGTTCACAGGAATTCCTCCACCCAGTCCAAATAGCAACCCTGTTATTAACCCCACTATACAGATGAGAAAACTGATGTGCACAGCAGCAGATTTGATCTCAGAAACCAAGTTACTAACCATTACACTCTTATCAAGGTATGCGTATTTTACATGAGGAATGAACTGGGGCGGGGGTGTGGACGGTGGGTGGGGAAGAAACTACAATGTGCTCATTTTGAAACAAGAAAAATGAGTGGCTCGAAAATAAACACTATTGTGTACTTTGAGGGCATTTCTAAATGTAAGTATAGTTGACCACTCCTCTGTCCACAAGACCAAGGTCTTATCTAAGCACAAAAGCTGATGGGTGAGAGCGAGCCAGCAGCATAAATGAGTGAAGAGATGCTCATAAGGGGGCACCTCTCAGAGCACTGCCTACACTCATCCACCTACTGGAACAAGCTGGAACAGAGAAAAACATTTCTAAATGTTCTGAACCACAACTAGTACAGCGTGAAGGTGGAAGCCTCATTCTCAGGTGTTGGGAAACTGTGCTGCTAAGCAAGGCACAAGCTCTAGGGAGAACAGATAGGATCCCTCCCGCACAAGAGCACCTACTCATACCTTTCAACCTAGTCCAAATTCAGATTCTCTTTTTCAGCTTCACCACCACTCTGAAAAGATGACCAGATCCTCTGGCTTCTAGAACCAATTTTAACCACATAGTTCACTCATCAACTAATCACATACAGGCTTGTGAAATCACTTCTCATTGGCTGGAGCTTATATTGTGTAGACTTTTTAACAGCTTCCAGGTTTTTTCCTTATCTTGAGTGAAAAATAGAGTGAATAGAGAACACCTGGGAGGGTGTTCGGAGCTGACCTCGCATGCCTGCTGAAGGCTTCCTAAAGGGCAGATCTGTGAATGAGTGATTTCTATGCAAAGACAACTCAGATCTTGGCAAGTGCAACCTCTGAGAATACAACCTCTGAGAGGAAAGGCTTTTTGGTTAACAAACCAAAATTCATGCATATTTGCTAGTCTACTGTTTCTTCCCAAATAATTGAACATTGCTGTATGTCCAGAATTCTGATACATGTGCCACAGGGAACAGTTACAAGAACATGCTTCACCAAATACATTTACCTTCCACTTATTTTACTCATTTACCTCCTTCCTGATAATATTTACATGTTAAAACCGTATGACCATCTCTCATGTTATTGCCACAGCCTAAAAGACTTTATACACACCCACATTTTTTCAGGAATTTCACAATTCATGTCTGGAATGTGTTTTGGATAATTCTTCAAAGGATACACAGTTGCTCTAAGATGAATTCAATATTTTTCTTTGCTCCCATTATCCTTTAGTCTTCCTACTCCATTATCTTTTTAGGGTCATGTGCTTTATGCCCCAAATTCATAATGTCTATCCCCTGTTCTCTTGTTAAATCCAGATCACCACATCTTAAGCTACACAAAACAGAGAAACCTGCGCCAAATTACTAAAGCCCTCTTACAACTGGAAGTAATGTCTGTAGTCTAAGGTTTGTTCAGTTTTCTTCATAAATTAATCTGATCACAACTGCACTGCCAACATGTAGCTTACAGATTCTCTGGGTCATTGCTAAATATGTATTAGTGCAGCAAACATCTCTTTTTGTCTTTCTGATACTATGCAATTCCTCTGCCCTCTGGCAACTGTTCTGTGTGATTGGACTCCCCCAAAACAGTGAGGATTCTGTAGCTTGATAAGAGTGAAGGTTACCAGGTCCTGTCATTTGTATATGTACAGTGAATAGTCTCTCCATGTCTTGTCAATATTTACTTTTGGAAGGAAATAATTATTTCCCTGTTTACTACATGGGCTTCTCTTCCCATGCCCTATTAACTGATTTTATAGGTCCTCTGTTTCCTTTTCTCTCTGGCACTGAAGAACTCACTCTACCTAGAGATTTTTGAGATGGAAAATGAAGCACACTACTCAAAAATAAGGTGTGGAACTTGGGTTTTTAATTTCTCTAATGTCCAATGCGAGTATTAATTTTTCCCTCTTCTTTTTAATTAGTAAAAATTAAAATACACAGACTAACTCTTGAGCCCTCCAGCGGCAGGGCAATAAGACCCCCACGTGGCCTGTGCACAAATGTTTTGGTGCCTCATCTTGACCTCCTATAACCTGCACTCTCGGGCTTCACCTTACATCCTCCACACATTTCCACCAAGCGCCATTAATGCCACTGAGTTTCTAGCGATTAGAAAAGAAGCTACAACCTCTAAAGCAACTATTTCAGAAAACGACATTCTTGTCTAAGTACCCATTACACACCTTAGTTTTCCACCTTGCTGGCCCATGAAAACTAGGTGGAAGGAAAGTGACAATATCCAAGGGAAATAAAAGGATTACGTTTAAAAAGAGGCAGTTTTTACACATCAGTGGTGAAAAATATGTAAAGTCACATAAAGATGATGCCACTGAATATATCTTCACTGGGGGAAAAAGCTGTTGCCTATCTGCAATAGCAATCACCTGGGTCTAATTATGATAAAGTTCTCAGAGCAAAGCCACTCAAGTGTCCACTGGATTTCAAATCACTCTGTCCTCATACACTGTCACGTATTCCAGTCATCCTCTGCCTTTTCAGTGCTTAGAAAGGGAAGTGAGGTCAAGCTTTCCCTCGCCCCCCCAGCTTTCCCTGTCTCCCCCTGCCTTCCAGAAGCATAATGTGTCCCCCTCAGACAGAAACTTAGTCCGCATTCACCTATCTCAAAATATCTTGCTGTCCAATCAAAACATTTTTCCTAGAAAAATCCCACTTCAGTACTTTTTCAAAACTCTTTCTGATTTCCCAGTGGAATCCTCCATCTAGTATTCTTCCTCAGAATTCAGAATACAAACTTGTTTCTCTGGCTCCTAGGCAATTCACCTGGAGGCAGGTAGCCTGGCCAAGAAAACAGGCTACATATGATGCTATAAAGGCCAAGGAAAATTCAGCAGGTGGAAGCAAGTTGTGTCCTCCCAGGGGCCAGAAATCTCTTTTGAGATAAGACTTTAGGCATCTAGCTCTAGGTTCAATTTCTAAAATGCACTTAGCACACCCCCCCCCCAAATTCCTTTTTAGGGAATAATTAAATCATGACTTACTTAAAAACAACCCAAAGGATGCTGAAAAAAAGTCAAGTGTACATGTTGCATGAGTCACAGGACGTAACTCGTCACATTATTTAATTTTCAGGAAATGTATTTTTGTTCAGTGTTTTCTCTATGGAACAGTCTGATCCTCCGTTTATTCAAGGCACACTTACTGAGAGCCTACTATGGGCCAGCCTGCCTTAAAAACCCAATATGTGAGCCACAAACTGGAAGGCGGTCCATTTCTGCCCCAGATTTATCTAACTCACTTTGTGAACTTTGTACAGTTATAAACATGGTATTTTCCCCCAACATGCCAGTATAGGGAGTAAGACATAAAAAATTATCACCAGCTGGCAAAGAAACTAGTGTAATTTGTAGTTAAATAATATGATTGAAAAGTGGTAGATAAGTCATAATATTTCTATATCATGCCATGCTTTCTCAACGCAGCCAATTAAGTTTTCATTAACAGATACAACCAGTAGGGGTCATTTCAGTGCAAAAATTGCAGCAAAAGACTTCAATGTAAGATAAATCAATGAATAGGTTCATGTTATTTATCATAACCATGTCTGAGTGTGAGAATAAATAAAAATGGAAACTGAGGGTACCACTGCCCAAGGAGTGATTTCTCACAAAAGCAAAAGTCAACACCTTTTGACATTACTGCTGACAAAGACATTCAAAAAAAGGGGGAAAAAAAAAAAAAAAACACTGCAAGATTTATAGAAAACAGGATAATGTGTAAAGAGAAAATCCTTAAAATTTAACACATGATTTTAAATATGTCTCTAAAGCCAACCATTGTATCATGACATGCAACAGTGCCTTTCTTACTTTGGTTTCACTGATTTAGAATACAATTTGCGGCTTTTAGAATTCTAAAAAAATAAAAAGTGCCCCAACATATAATTTTGATAGCTGAAAACAAGTCTGCTAAGTAGAGTCTTGTCAGAAAACACTAATTGTGATATGATCATTGGCAACAAATACTCCCAAGCATTTTCTAGGCTAATACCAAGTGCATGGGGTGTTATCAGAAGAAAGGAAGCCTTGAGAGATGGCATCATTTCAGAGGAATGAAGGGTTTAACAACAAACTGCCAAAATAACTCTATACTGTGACATTGAGATACTGTTGCCAAAACACTTGCTTACTGTGAATGCTCCCCAGAGCCCCCACAGTTCCTTCACCAGAAACCTATCAGGAATAATTAAAACAAGGGTGAGGATCTTTGGAACCTCCAAAGGTCCTTCTCAAGCACAGCAGTTTCCACTGCATTTACCCTTGTTTCATGCAGCTTGTTCTTTTGAGATTTATGGGAGGCTGGCTTAAGTAAATTACACACTTCAAGTGACAGGGTTCAAAGATGCATCTTTAGTCCAAGTAATTCAGAATTTCCAAAGTCAAACACATACAATTCTACCAGAAGATAATCTCCTTGGCCAAGTTTCCTGATGCAAGAAATAAAAACTTGTTAGAAAACAGGACTTAACACCTGGTGAGAGGCTTTTGCATTCCAGACAAATGAACTCTTCTAACCCTGTGTCCTTATGGATGCAGTCGTTCAAGTCCTTTCCCTCTGGTAAGAGTTCCCTCCACTCATTGCTGCCCACTAGCCTCCAAACCAGAAAGGCCGCACAGATTTCCCAGAAGTGTCCAAACTCCAAAAACTGCAGGCATACACAGATGTGTATTTAAGGAAAATCGCAGAAGTGAAGCCTTTATTAAGTGGGTCCTCTCTATTGATTCCCATTTTATCCTGAAGGGTGCCACCTCCTTTTTCTGTATGCCAGCACAATAAATAAACACGCACACGCACACGAATGCTTCAGAATAACCGTGCCCTGATCTCTTACGTGCCGGCTGAGCAGAAAGGAAGGGACCGAGCAGACGGCGCCTGTGGGGCCTCACTGCTCCCCCAGAAGGTTGCTTTGCTTTGATCACACACACAGGAATGCCCCGGAACAGCATCATCACCCCAACGTCACCCCGAGCAGGGATCCCCTTTTAACGGGTGCTTACCAAGACCTGCCCATGAACCAGATAAAAAGAACTCGCTGACTTCCCTCCTCTAGACTCTAAACCCTAACTCCAGTAGCACCCAAGGAGGTAGCCAGCGGGCTGGGAGGGTTCAAGGCGACACCCACTTTCTGTGGTTCTCTCAAGCAGGGAGACTCTACTAACCTAATCTTTGCCATCTTCAGTCTCCGCACCGTGGTGTACAACGCTCAGCGGAGAGCAGAACAATCCTCGCTGTCAAACAAAAAGGGAGCCGCAACACGATTGGAAACACGCGGATTATCTGATCTTAAAAAGCAGCCGCTAATAGTCAGAAACAACTTTTCACTACAAGGTGCGAGGCCTCCCTTCCCTCTTCCCACCCCCGCCCCCTTCACTCCGGAGTGAACGCCTTTGACCGTTTTCAATAGGCAAATAAATGAGTAACCACTGTATGTAACTTCCCCAGGGCTGGCATATGCCGGAGCTGAAATTGATTTATATGCGGAGGAGGAAGGAGGTGAAGGAAGAGCGCAGGGAAAAAATAATAAGAGTCACACACAGGGAGAGTGAGCTAGAGACACGTCTCCTCCGCCAACAGAAAACGGACTTTCGAGGGCGGCGTGCAGCACTCGGTTCCACACTGCGCTAGTGCGGGGCGGGGGCCAAGGGCCGGACTCCCCGAGGGGCTCGCGACAGTCTCCGCAGTGCCCCCCGGCTCGCGACGCCCCCACGTCAAGGCGCAGGGCCGCCCCCTGCCCAGCCCCAGACCGAAGGTTCACACGTGTGCGTGTCCGTGCGGGCCCGGGGGCGAACCCCACTCGCCCGCCCACGAAATCCAACCTCGCGGGCGGCCGGCCAAGCATCGAGGAGAGCGGCGAGCGGGAACCGAGGGGCGCCGGGGCTCTCCCGGGGGCGGCGGCCGGCCCTCCTCCCACGGAGCCCTCGCTCCTCGGGAAAGTCTCGGCCAAACTTTGTTCCGCGCAGCAGCGCCGAGGGGGCGGCGCGGGCCAGGTGGGAGGGGGCCCGCGGCGAGCGGCCGTACCTTCGCAGACTCCCACTTCGTACTCGGAGATGGAGTCGCCATTGAGCGGGGGGCGGATGACACAGCGCAGCCCCCGGTCGCAGGCTCCGTGAAGCCCGAAGGCGCCTCCGCAGCTCTCGTTCCTCTGGCGGGCGCACATGTAGCAGCAGCCGCAGACGCCCTGCACGATACTCCCGGGGCAGCTCCTGGGGTCTTCGCACTTGGACTCGTCGCAGGGCAGGCAGACCAGCGCCCGGGTGCCGGAGCGCGCCAGCAGCAGCAGCAGCCCCAGCAGCGAGACCAGGAGGTGCCCGCAGCCGGCCAGCCCCCTGCCCCCCGCCACCAAGTACATCCTCCTGCGCCGCCGCCGCCGCCTTCTCGCAGCCGGGCCGGGAGCGGGGCGGGCGCCCTCCCCTGCGCCGGACACACGCGCCGCTGCCGCCGCACCCGCAGCCCGCGGTCCTCGCTGCCCCCCTCGAGGCCCCCGGGGCGCGCCTCCTCTCGCAGGGCGAGGCCCCCGCCTCCCCTGCGGGCCGCGCCGACCCCCAGCCCACTAGCGTTGGCGCCAGCAGTGGCTTCCCCTCCTCCTCCTCCTCCCGGGAGGGAGGGGAAAAAGGAAAAAAAGTTTCCTCCCGGCAGCTCCGGTTCAACCCAAACTTCTGGCGGCGGCGGCAGCGGCAGCGGCGCTCGGCTCTAGCCCCGACTGGCGGCGCCTCCTCTTTCTCCTCCTCAGCCTCGGCCGGCCCCGCGGCGGCAGTGGCGGCGGCGGCGCAGCCTCCGGGCCGGTCCCCGCCTCCGGAGCGGCGGAGTGGGCGCGGTGGCGCAGCAGAAGGTCCGCGACGTCTGCTTCGCGCGCCCTGCTCGCCTCACTCCTGCGCGGCTCCTCCGGGCGCTTGTTTATGGCAGGAGCCTCCGCCGCTCGGGCTGCGCCCTCCCCCATCCTACCTCATACCCCCCCCCCCCGACCTCGTCCCCCCCCGCGCCGCGCGCCGCTCATTGGCTGTCCCCCCACCCTTCCTGGTCCGGCCAGNCCTCATCCCCCCCCCCCCCGACCTCGTCCCCCCCCGCGCCGCGCGCCGCTCATTGGCTGTCCCCCCACCCTTCCTGGTCCGGCCAGCCCCCTCCCCCTCCTCCCGCCCTCCCTCCCGGGCGGCGGGGCCCTTCCTCCCTCCCTCGCTCCCTCACACCCCTCCTCCTCCTTCCCCTCCTCCTCCGGAGCACGGCACCGAGCTCCGCGCGCCTCCCCGGCTCGGGCACCGCTGGCGAGCTGCAGCTCCGGGCACCGGGTGCACCCGGCCAGCCGCCGGAGTCGCGGCGTCCCCAGCGCCCGCGGGCTCCGTGGCCGCAGTGGCCGGCCCGGGAGCCCCGAGGGCGAGCGGCTGCACCTCCGGAGCCAGTTGGGAGTTCGGAGAGTGGCGGGCACCCCCGAAGCTCAGGGCCGAGGGGATTGCTGTAGCCTTGGCTGGGGCACTGGCCAGATCGAACCCAGGGAGAGGGAAGCAAAAGCACGGAACCTCCGCAAACTGGATGAGAATCCATCTTCCACTCAAGCTGGGGGATAGACTTTGTAAAAGAGATTATGTAATGGAGTCTCGGGAAGCTCGAGACGCCTCCAGCGAAGCTGCTGGTGAATTAATTAAGTGCTTTAAAAGGTCTAGGTAAATATTCCGCGGGGCGGCGGGGATGGGGGGGCGACTCTCGGGGCCACTGTAGCTTGAGTTGAATTCATGCTGTTCACATCCTGTGTGTTTTGTTGCTCGGCTGTCTATACTTGGGTGCTGCGTTATGGGAGGGGGTGAAGCAAAATTAGCAGAGCCGAATTTTTCTCCCTTGAGTAAGGCTGCATGCCGAATTACAAGTCTTGACATGACCAGACCCGTATATCTCATGCATCATTAATGTTATGTGGCGTTGCCCCTTTCTTTTCCAAGCTCATGGGACAGAAGTGGTGGGTTTTCATTTTTTCATTTACTGTGAATGTATTAATAAAGAAGATATATGATCAATATTCTTTGTAATAAAGCAGGTAAAGAAGCACTGAAGTGATGCAGATTAAATCCTGTGGAGATTTTTTTTTTTTCTCTGTCAGAAAAGGCTCTCCCAATAATGGGCTTAGATAGTGGCCCACTAGTACCAGGATGTAGATTGGAGTCCGTAAAATTAGTGGATTAACAAAGTGACTTGGATCCACGTGGAGAAAAACAATCAGATCCTGTGGCAGGTGTGAGGTGGGACTGACCAGCGACCTTCTGATCCAAGATGGTCTGGCAACAGGAAGGTGGCAGTCAATTGGATACTGAAAATGGTGACTAATGAAGCAAAAGTTAATAGCACAGCAGTGTAAGGAAAAAGAAAACAAGGATGCCTTTGAAATCCTCTGTTTGCGGAACAAATTTATACTTATTATAAATATTTTGGTTTAGCCACTCTAATCCTGAACCAAAAACTCAAATTTACCAGTGGAATATTCGTCAGTCCTTGGCGTCAGAAAACTAAATATTTTTCCAATCATATTTCTTTGTCCTGGGGAGAGGAAGAGTCTCATTGATTATTACTAATTATCAGGGAATCATAGAGATGTTCACCATTGGAAAGGGAGTAGTGGAGAGAATCCCATTTTCTAAGAGTTTAAAGAGCTGTTGGAATGACTAACTAGTCCGCTGGGTTATAGTAGAGACAATTCCTGTAATTGTGTAGGGCAGATTAGGTAATCTCCAAAGGATCTCATCCCTAAGACTCTGTTGTAAGTATTAAGTGATACAATAATTTCAAACATCCTAGATTTTCTATTAGCCAAACTCAGGAAAAATAAAACATACAATACTTAAACATGATTTGTGTACCCTAACAAGGCACCAACACTTCACTGTGGGATTTGCCAAAAATCTGTCATCAATGCACTGTGTTAAAAGCCCCTTTCCACTCTTGCAGAAGAGGTTATCTATATTTCTGTTAAAATGCAAGTATAAAGACATTAAAATGTAGCAGATAACATTGCAGGATTCAACAGGAAAAGCCAAGGTCAGGTGATAGGGGAAAAAATGAAGAAGTAAGAGAACCACTGTGGTTTGAAATGGTCTTGCTTTTTTTTTTTAAGGCAGTGTATTCATGGATAGAAAAGCTGTAAATGGAACACAGGCAAGTGATAATATGGAGGTCACTATCCACCTTTCCTGGGATTCCAAAGGTAGGATCACCTGGAAGATGGATACAGATGAGAAAGGCTGACTTCTCCAGGAATTCCAGTCAAAATTAGAAAGGACTGGAGAGTTTCTTATGGCTAAGATGAATGTATCAACTCAGAAAATTCAGGTTACACCTGGGTTTTTGTATTTTGGTGTTTGTTTGCCATATAATTAATAAGCAAGGGAGAAAATAGGAAGACTTACTTAAAGCCTGTAACTAGTGAAAAATATGAAACCTGAAAGTGCCTCGCAGTTTATCCAAAACTAGTGTGTGAATTTGGAGCAGATACAATATAGCTGTTTTTTTCTCTGGAATTCAGGAGGGAGCATAAGATGGTAGAAGCCAAAGTGATGAGATTGACACAAACACAAAAGAATCCCTCATCTTTAGGATACAGAGAAGAGCTTGGGTGCACCCAAAATGGTGACATTTGAGGGTCAAAGGAGAAAGTAGACTGGGAGCGAGTGTGAATAGATGCTGAAATATACCTACAAATGTAAGAGTCTTCCACAGAGGATGGCTTCATACCTCCTCTGGGATTTGACCTTATTCTCTTAACTATTCCATAGCACATTGTAAGTACCTCTGCTTGCAGCATTTATCATATTACAACTCACTCTGAACCCCATTAGATTGTCAGTTCATTAGAGGGAGCAGGACTTAAAGATGTGTGCATGAGCTGAAAAGAAAGGAAGAATTAAAGACAAAAAAAATATTATTTGAACATTCTTACCTGTATCCCTCTCTTTTGCTTTTAGAAAATGCCACTAAAATAAACACTTAAAAAGGACAGTTGGGGCAAGGGTAGTCTTCCAAGCTGTGGGGGAGAAAAACAGCGACAGGTTTGAAAGGAGAGGTAGTTAGAATGTAATTCTGATGGAACTGTCTCTGGAAGAAGGGACAGTTCGCCCTCTATTGGTCAGCAGGGGGAGGGGTTGTATGGGAGGAGTTTATACTAAATGGTTGAAAATGTCTGAAAATCCTAAGTGCCTAGCTGACCTAATAGAAAGTGGTAATGAGAGGACTTTTGGTGTAAGAATCCCCCAGAGAAAGAGGAAGAGTCAGAAACAGAGACAGAGAGACAGAAAGAGAGAGGAATCTAGGTCAGATCTTCAAGAGAATTTGTGTTCTCCGTGTAAGGCTTACTAAAACTCTTCTAGTAACTCTAGTCCCACCAAAGTCACATTCTGCCAGGTGGATGCTGCCTGTGTTCTGCTTTCTGAAATGAAAAAGGTACCTTTTGAGTCTGACTCACTCTTAGAATTGAGTTGCACAAGAGAAAACACCTCATTGTTTTTCAAAACTATGGCAGACATACTAGAAAGACCTATGAAGTATCAAGGACACTAGTCCTGGCTCCTTTCTCTCTTCCCTCCAGCTCCCTTATCCCCATTTCTTAATAGTAGGATGCTCTCTTCATCTCAGCATTTCAATGACAAGAGGACCCCTTATACAGAACCTTGGATCTTCAGCTAGATCTGTTTGTTGGGCTATGTTTCAATACCTGTACTTCATTTTTATAAGGAGTTACTAAAAGTTTTGGTAAGCTTTACACACAGAACACAAATTCTCTTGAATATTCGACCTAGGGCCCTCTCTCTCTCTCTCTCTCTCTCTCTCTTTTTCTCCCCTTCACTCCCCGCCCCGCCCCCCACTAGTTTGAATAAGGTATTATCCTTTCTCAATCTGTTTCCTCCTTTGTGAAATTGAGACAAGAATGCCGGCCACACAGGGCATTAATGTGGATTAAAATGGTTGTTCCACACACCCCCTTTATTATTATTATTATAGACTCCCTCTAATTTAGTGTCTCCTCAAGTTTTATTCCTGAGCTGGAATCCCTATTATGAGATATCTCAGACCTATTGCTATGTAACATCTGTTTGACCAGATACTTGCTTTAATGGTTACTTCTTACCATCTTTCTGTTGACTGTCTAGTCTTGGATTTGTTGCCCTTATTATATTTGCTCAGACCTATTCTGGTTTAAGACTTTATTTTAAAGGATAGTAATTAACAATGATGATAATAATAACAATAGCTAGCCTTTATAGAGTATTTGCTAATCAGTACTTCATTAGCTATTTTAATTCCTCTAAGAAACCCCTATAAGACCATTTCTTTATATTGTCTTGTATCCATTTTGTACTTGAGGGATCTCAGGCTCAGGAAGCTGTGGAACTTGGAAGGTCTTTGTGCTATGTGGATGGTTATCAGGTTTGGACTCCAATCCTATAATGCATTAGGAGCTTATATTTCAGGGGGGTATGTAGTCATTTGTGTGATAGTAATTTACTTTTCAGTTTTACAGTTTTTTGTAAGCCGAATTTAAAATTGTCAATATCTTTAAAAATTTGCATATGAAAAGTTAAAATAGTGGTTATTGTTTTTCTCAAGATGGAAAATAGTTCCATTTTCTTCATTACTGAATAACATATATTTACAATGTTACCTCTGTATGTTTACTAACCCTTATTATAACTTGATAAGGTAGGTACATAATTATGAGCATTTTACAGATAGCGAAGCAGAGACACAGAAAGGTTAAACAATGTGCCCAATGTCACACTTATTTAAAAAGAAAAATTGGAATTCAATCCAGGTGATGTGGCTCCAGAATCCAAATTATGCAATACTGCTTCGAATATATATATATGTTTTTACAAATACATGCTCACTGGTGGTGGAAGGTGGAAAGGAAATGAGAAAACTAAAAGCAAGTTTAAAAAAAAAAAAGAAACATCACCCATCATTCCACCATTGAAATGTTAACAACTAATAACATTTGTTGAAGGCTTGTTTTCCCTATAAAGTATAAAATACAAAATGGAATTTACTCCTACTTTGTTTTTTCATTCATATATATACAATGGCAAATTGAACTTTGAAATCAATAACTATAACCTTTTTATACTGAAGATTATTCCATGAATGGGTTACCATATTCTATTTCTTAGTGCTCTGTCAGTGTACATTCAGGGATTTTGTATTTGTCTCGCGTTTTCACTGTCAAAAGCTGCCATGCATTCCCATTTAGTCAAATCTTGTCCACTGGTTTCCTTTAGTAAATTCCTAAAGTGGGATTGTTAATCACCACTCCAACAGTGTGCCCAGTTTTTGCATACATTGCCAGATTGCCCTCCAGAATATTTTATCTGCACGCATTTCCTCACTTAAAGTGCTCATCTCTTCAATGCAGTGGCCCTTCAGTTACAAACCAATTCCTGTTGCTTGAAAAGCAACTTATATTGTAAGGCTTTCTTTTTAACTTTAAAAATATTTTTTTTGCATTCACAATTTTATTACTTTCTTTAAGATGCTCAACATTTAAAGGTTTTAGCTGTGAATCATGAAATATTTTAACTTTACAAATTACAAATTGTAGACAGGCAAATTGTGCACAG
Organism: Galemys pyrenaicus; assembly: GCA_019455555.1. Classification (NCBI taxonomy): domain Eukaryota; kingdom Metazoa; phylum Chordata; class Mammalia; order Eulipotyphla; family Talpidae; genus Galemys; species Galemys pyrenaicus. The sequence continues at coordinate 18,848,294 of JAGFMF010012281.1, forward strand.
TATGATTTTTAAAGGAAAGTATTATGTTCTCAATTAAAAATGTTCCCAAAGCCAGGAGTGCTTTAATAAAACTGAACTAATGAAAGAGAATCAGTGATTGGGATCCCCCAAAGGCAAGACTATTTTAGTTCCAATTCTGTGCTTACAGACATTTTTCTGGACAGTTAGAAAGAGTAAGAAAATTGAGGGGAGGGCCCAACTCTGCAGTTTCAGCACAGGGATAGTCCACCCGCTACAGTGCCATCTCTTCTCTATCTTCACTGTCCACTCAGCTGACTGTATTGCAACATGATTTTAATAGCCTGAAAATTCAAATGGCTGACATTTTCCTCAAAATCAATATGATATCTATATTAAAAAATGCAATTACATTTATTCAACAACATCATAACCTGAAACATTCTTGCAATGTTATTTTGGCTTTGCTATCCACATATATAGTCCCATCAGAAAATAAACCTCATTGTTTAATTATCATTTCTGACTGAATATATTAAAACTAGATTATCTTCTTCATTCACCAGATTTCACTTTAACTTACTTTTTATAATTTCCTTCAAATTTAAGCTCAAAGAATGGAATTTTTTTTGAATACTTAAAAGAACCAACAGATGCGCTAGAATTCATTTATAAAAATTGTTTAAAAAAAATGGTAAGCATCACTGGTTTCCATGGAACAAGCATATAACTTTCCCAAGTGACTGTTGACATCACTCATTTGAATATAAATTCAAATATGATAATGCTAATCACAACAACAACACTGATATTTTTCTATTCATATTATATAGCTGTTTGTTATTAAAATGAGAATTCCTTACCTATTTTCTAGGGTGAGATGGTGGTGCTCACTATTTATATTCCACCTTTATATTCTGGACATACTGATAAACAACATTAACCAGTATCCTCTCCCATAGATAGGGCCTCACTATAAATGGAAGTGATGTGGATCTAGTCTAGGTGACCTCTAAACTCTCTCATTAAAACCAGCAAATTAAAAATACTCTCTGCTGACTGGTTGACTGTAGAACATACCAGAGGAAGAAGCCTGATAATGGATAAATCCTAAATCCTAGAATGACTGAATGAAATAGACCTCCCATGGACATAGACATATTCACATACACATATCTCACTGAGTCTGAGTACTGGGATTTGAGTAAGAAATGAATCCACTAATAAGTTACTGAGATTTGGGACATGTTTGTTATAGCAGCTAACCTATCATAACATACTATTTTTAGATTAAATAGAAATAACATTGATTGTTTATCCAGTCCCTAGCTAGGCTTACATGTTCTCTGAGAAAGTGAAATTTTGCATACACTTTTATATTAAACTTGCATTTGATTGTTGATTATGTCATGAATGCATAATAATTAGGTTACCAGTCCTAACATTTAAAATATTTATACTATTATAATATTCCAAGACCATAGAATTTTATTAGTACTGACTACCAGCAATTGAAATAAGCAATATCAAAACTTTCTACTTTCAAATTCAAAGATAGCTCTCTATAGCTATTTAGTGAGTTTTGCTTCCTGAATTTCTAAAACTCAGACCATCTTGCCTATGGCTTTATTTTGGGCTACCAAGATTGTAAGTACTCGAAGGAGAATGAGACTCTTTAAACCCCAATTTTTCTCCTTTTTCCAAATCCTTCAGATTATAATACTGCTGTACCTCTTTTGCTGTACTGCCCAAGTGTGGTCCTTTTTGAAAGCACTAGTATTCCCTCATTGCATCAAGATCTATGGGTTTATTGTAAACTGTAATAAGTACTTCCATCTGTTTATTATTTTAGCTTCAAAGTATTCTAATATTGATATTAAATTTATTTTGGTATTGAGATCTAAGATTACTATATCCATATTCTTTTTTCATTTATTATCTTTAATATTTAGTGTATTTTGATCATCTTATTGGCTATACTGTTTGTCTTCACCAACTTTTTAAAGCTCAAACTAATGCCAGAAATCCAGTTCATTGTCAAAAGGCTATGGCTGTGTCAATGATTCTTGGTCTGAGATTAGTAAGAAAACTGGAATGTTGAGCTCATAAGGCATGACGCCATGCAGGAATAAAATATATAAGACAGATTCCAAGAGTGTCTTCATCATCAGCTGATTATATTTGAAGACTGTATCTTGTTTCCTGTTGAGGTATCCAGGGATCAGGGGTAACCATCAGTAATATCAAACAAGTTTGGCCACATTCAGGGGGATATGCCTATAACCAACAAATACCAGTCACAGGTATTTGAAGATGACTATTCACTTTTTCCCTTGACAAATATTTGTCTACGTCAGAAATGTGTTTAGTGATAATGAGACATTGTGCCATAAAGTGCTATAATGGAAAGAACTTGATCTTGGGAATCAGATTGGCCTGGGATAAAATTCTGTGTCACTGTCTACCTGACTTTGAATTATGTAAGTCTCATTTTTCTCTTCAGGCACTTAGGAAACTAAGACCTATTAGGCTTCTAAACATATAATAGCTATTCAATAAATCTAATATTTTTAATGATGGGCTTTTAACTTTATCTATAATAGAATCAGATAGGCAGATGAATGTTGCTATTATCGAAGCTTTGAAACTGGGTTTAGTTTATGATTCTAGAATATAGGAGTGCTTCTGGCCTGCACAAGGATAAACCCAAAACTCCTCCTCATAGTGACTGTATTCTCTAGCAAACTGTCCTAAGTGCCACTTTGCATGTATGACTCCCGACTCCTGGTACATGATTTCCTACTAGGCAGAATAGGGTATTCTGAAGCCAGGAAGTTGAATCTTACATTCCTAATCAGTACTCTGATTTCAAAAATAATTTTCCTTTTCTTGAAGGCTCTCTGCTTGGTATGGGTGACTGGCAAGATACCAGTTTCAATAAGGTGTAGTGGAAGTTTAGACAATTAAGTCTATGTGAGAAAATTGGAGAGTATCACAAAACTTTATGAATGAGGGTTGGATCTTGAAGGAAGAACAGATACCAAGTTTAGGGGAGGATAGTGGGGAAAGGGAAGCAATTCCAAGCAAAGAAAACAGTGATGTGCCTAGAATAGTGTTTGTTCTAGTGGGTGTTCAAATAAATATTTAAAGAATGAAAAGAACATGTCCTTTTGCAATAAAAAAATAAAATGAAGTTTGAGGCAACTAAATGCCTGGTAAAAAATGCCAGAAGGCAAGACTGGTAAGTTTGGATGATGAAAGACCCAATTCTGTAAGCACAGACTTTAGACTTCATCCTGTAGGGTTGTCTTTGGAGTGTTAAGAGACAAGTGATCTCATCAAATTTCTATTTTATAAAGATGCCATATTTTACTGATTCTTCAGACACTATAAAAATATTTGAGCAACTCTAAAAATGAGATGCATCCTACAATAAATAGCATGTCATAGTTTAATTGGCAATTTCTTTCTCAGTGATATATAAAGCAATGTAGCTTACAAGTGACGGCATATTATATTTAAGAAAAATTTGAAATTGGGCAGCGTAGTATCAGAGGGATGGTGAATGGAAGCAAGAAAACCACTTGGGAGCCTACAAATAGCATAGCTATGAGATTATGAACGCTGACGCAAAACCAAACATGCCTCAATAGATTGCTCCTAGCTCACTGTAGGGTAAAGGTTGATCAGGTATTTCCACCCTCCCACCACTGATGATGGACACCTGAGGTGCTGAGAGCATTCCAGGGTGGGCATGCGCAAGTGGGCGCACCTGAGATGGGACACGGGCGTAAATGGGCGGCGTCATGAGGATGCCAGAACTGTGAGGACCAACAGACAGAACTGCGAGGACCGACCGACAGAACCGAAAGAACCAGCAGGAGCAGCAGCAGTAGCAGCAGCAGAGAGAAGAAAGCAGCCGAGAGGGTGAGATGCACTGGGGGCTGGGAGGCCTGCCAGCCTCCCGGCCCCCCGGCACCCATGCCTGCCATGTACCTGGCCACCTCTACTAAATAAAGTATGAAAAGCCACCGAGGGCTCCAAAACTCCCCTTCCTTGACCCGTCTGCCCAGAACCATCCCGAACCTTGGTTCTGTGCTGCCGTTTCCTGCCGCTACACTCACCCCCACTTTTCCTCAGATATACCCAAAGTATAGGTAGTAGTATTTAACAACTATTAAGTATCAACGTTTTGTGAGGGAAGTGCAAACTTGTTAATACTAGAGGTGGTCCCTTTAGTACTTCATTAAAGTACTCAAGGTGTCTGCTCTTTGACCTGAGAGTTCTTATAGAAATAAAGACAATTTATAGCCTTGGAAGAGGGCTCAAATATCCCCAGGTTCAACTCTTTCATTTTGTAGATGAGGAAAATGAGGGTGTGGGTGCAGATGACCTTAATCTGCAGACTGAGCCATCTCATCCACGGTGGGTATACTTTGGGACTCTCCTCTGTGCTCTACATTGGCAGGTTACTAGTTTACTTCCTCCTGGATTAGCTCTGACTCCAGTTCTATTATGAACTATTATGAAAAGACAGTGCAAAAGGATCTTTTGACTCCAATTGCCACAATTTAGAATTAATAAATGTCTTAGTTCCCTGCAGTTTTTCTGACTCCTAATGTACTTGGAGTCTGAGTCCTTTGGCCTTCACACCTGGTTGTCTGTGTCCTAGCCTCTGTTCATTAGCAATGGCATCTGGGGTAGGGTTCTGAAACCTGGGTAGTTGGTGCCTGAGTTTCGGATGAATGCCACCTGTCCCTACCATACTGTCCTGAGGCACTTCACCTGGCCCCAGAATAGCATTCTCTAGAAAACAATCCTCCCCCACATTAATGTTTTTTTCCTCCATCTGATCCAGACAATTTATATGGAATGCTAGGTGGAGTTCTGATGAACTATTTTTTCCAAACTTGGGAACCCTATTCAATTAAGAAATCCTCTTTCTTATCTCTAAGAAATAGTACATACCAGTATGATATGTAGGGCTGCATCCCTTCTTGTTGGTTGGGCCAGCATTTCTCTATATTGGGAATCCCTTCTAGTTGGGCTCATTGGTCAGGTGTTTGTTGTGGTTAATCAGTACTCTCACAGTTCTTAAATATTCTTAATGTTTTCTCTGCTTTGTAGCAACCATTAATTGAACACGTGAAAACAGGTATATGCTAAGTGCTTTGTATATCTTAACTCTTAATTCTCTTAACTCTCAATATCATAGGTGTCATCGGATATATTTTGACAGAAGAGGAACTGAAGATCCTAGAAAATACAGAAATATTCTAAGGACATAGACAATGTGTCTGAGCCAGCGTTCAGATGCCAGTGGTGGTAGCTTTATGCCTTGCTGTCACACTGTATCTTATTCCAACACTAGATCATCTCAGATAGGCTGCTTGCTGCATCCATATCCTTCCATTTACCTATCCAGAACTACGAGTTTACCCAGACTTTACTGACCAGCCAAGCTTCCAGGTCTTTCCCAAGCCCCCCACCCCCAGCATCCAATTCACCCTTGTTCTGTTCCTCAACTATAAAATTCTGCCCGGATGATATATAAACTGTCACTGTGAGACCTGGGCCAGGATTTGAACACCTTTCTTCTCCCATTGTTAGAGTCTAAAAGCCACCAAAGGATGAAGGAGATAGTTCCCTTCGTTTTTTTGATTTGTATCTCACTCTAGAGCTCTCTTTTTTATGTTCCTAAGATGAAATTTGAGGAGCCCAAGCTTCCCAGGGCAACTCACCTCCAAATAGAGAATAAAGCATATTTTTTCATTGTTTTAAAGTAAACCTGATGGTTTAGATTTGAGCAGGCTATAAAACCTCATAATATTGCACTTCATAAGATCTAATATTTGTTGGTCACTTGAAACAATCCCAGTTCTATTTTAAATATTTTATGTACACCTTTTTAATTCCCCAAGTGTGCCTAGTGTATGGACACAAGTGATTTGGTGGAGGGTGGAAAAAAATTCCCCAAGTATATGTAGTCAGAACTATTATTTTCATGTTATAGGTGAGGAAACGTAGACACAAAATAGTAAATGTTACATGTCTTCGGTCACCCCAGGTATAAGTTAAACAATCAGAATCTGAATATAGGCAAGCTTCAAAAACACATTTACAAGCATCAAATATAAAAATAAGCATTGCTTTTAAAGCACTAATATCGTTGCCTTGGAAAAAGAAACCCATTTTCTAAGAATGCTATTTCTCTAGATCTTTTTGGAAGTCATCTCTGATTCAATTAAAAACTACAATCTACTTTTTAGGCTCAGATCTTGATTTTAATTAAAAACAGAATTTCCTTATCTTAAAAATAGTTCCATAAAAATAAGTAAAATTGATGATCATTGCCTCCCCCAAATGGAAACATATAACTGCTGGTGACTCCCAAAAGAACAGACAAAAATAACCGATAAATACATGGAAAGATGGTCAACCAAATATAGTCAAATACATGCAAAATAAAATGAAAAAATACTTTCATCTCTCAGGTTGACAAAAATCGTAAAGATTGGCAATATTCAGGAATGACAAATGAGGATAATAAATCATTTCATGAATTATTGGTGATAGCAAAAATTGGTACAGTCTGGAAGTCAGCTTAGCAACTTGTGAAAAATATTAGCTGGACATAACCCTGATCCAGATATACTTTCAAGAGGTTGTTCTAAGAAAAAATTTGTATTGTAAAAAAAAATTCTTTTTCTAAGAATAAAATAAGGCCAAGTGCACAAATATCTAGCAACTAGGATGTTCATCAGAGCTGAAAATAAATGAAATGTCCATTAATAAAAGTGTTGATTAAATAAATCTATGTTACAGAAGATTATAGTTATTAAAGTGATGATGTGGTTTTATATTTATTGCATTGCAATGATGTCTACAATATACTCTTAATTTTTAAAAATAGTAAGTAATAAATGATAATTACAGTAGAATTTCACCTTATCTCATTTTATTTATATATGTATTTATCTCCATATCCACCTTTCTACACACAAACATATACCTAAAAACAATTTTGGAAAAGCTATCACTTATCTATTGAGTAATTATCTCTGTGTAGTAAAATTTCATGCAATTCTTTTAAAATTCATTTTTCTTATTACTTCATGACATAACTATTATATTGTTAAGTTTTGATTTTAAAATATTCCTTTTAAAATTAGGAAAAAGCAGTACATTTATTTATATTTTGGAAAGGAAACACTGTATCTAGCTGAAGCAATTTAGTCTTTACCAGACATGGTTGGCTATATTTTAGACTGTATTCGAGATAAGAAATAAAGTCACGTGAAGCAAGCCTGCTATAACTGAAGACATTCTTTTGTTATGAGAAACACAGATTAAACTGAAAAGAGAATTTACAAAATTGTTTCATAATATCATAGTGATGACATTTAAGTGTTCAATGCTTATTTGAAGATATAATTCTGGACTGTGTGTTAACAAAGTCACCTCGCCGCTTTTATTGTTGTACGTCATATCCTCTGTTTATTTACACCAGTTTTCATTAAAAAATTTTTGAGAGAGCTGAGCACTAAAGAAATTCTCTCATCCAGTGCATGAACAGGCTGTAATTTCTTTAGCTTTGGCATGCATCAGTAAATGAATGCATATTTTTACTTGCTTGACTAAGCTCAGGAATCTGCAAGTCTGCTAACATTGCATTCTGTGGATGGTGCCTGAATGCTACCATGTGCCCTATTGCAAAAGCTGAAGATGCGCTTGTGGAATTTATTTTATTCCGATTTATGAGGGCTGCTGCACACAAATAGATTATTGTAGTGTCTGTGATTAATGGGACACCACACGGCTGCGTGGACTTCATAAATCATTTGATGCAATGTCTGAGTGAATTTTACTTGCAAAATCAGTTTCAATCAGCTTGGCTCAAACACTAGGGAAAGCAGAAGGATGTGTCCAGTTGTGGAGGTGTGAAGATGGTATTGCAGTCAGTACTGAGTCCAGTTTTATGTCTCTTGTTATCAGTGATGCGGAAGAGTGAATAAGCAGCATGTTAATTAAATCTGCAGATGGAATTGGAAATGTCACAAATGCTGCGAAGGCCAGGGAAATGATATAAATTGGCCTAAAGTGATAAGTGGGGGTTGGAATAAAGGCCAAAATACAACAGACCTGAACACACAGGGGTACATGTATACACATGAACCAATAAGTGATTAAAGAAAAGTTAATTTTATATATCTCTTAAGGTCTCCAATAGCCTATAAAAACTTTTAGAATAATGAGTATTTTAAAAATGACTGCAGGGTTTTATTCTAAAATCAATACTAAGAATCCGTTTGTTTTAAAAATGATTTTATTGCTTTTTTTGATACATAAGTAATACATATTCATCATAAAAAGGTCAGAAACTACAGATCAGCAACAATAAAAAAGATTCTTTATAATCCCATCAAGTGGGGGGATATGTAGCATATTTAGGTATATATATGTATATACAAAGGTGACGACATGAGATAATTTTGCATATTCGGTTTGGTACCCAATTTTATTCATATAAAGATGCTTTATGTTTTCAAAGTTCAGGTTCCTACGAACCTTGCTCTGTACCCACCTTTCTCCTGTTCATTTAATTTGTTCCCTTCAATCTTAGTAATTAGAGATTCTGAGAAAAATAACAAAAGGATATTTGTAAAGGCCAAAACTGGAGAGGAAAAATAAAATAATTTTTCCTTGAATCCTCTGTCTGTTCCTTAGAAATTCCTGACAGTTTCAACTCATCATCCATTTCTCTTAACCCTCTTGGGTCAGCTTTTAACCAAGGAAACAGTCACAGAATGCACCGGCCTCTTCCAGCCTCATGGGGAGGCTGGTTCTCTGGTCTGCAGAATTACTGGGATTTTAGCAGGATCACTATCATGAGTTGAGGAACAGTCCTACTACCAGAACTTATTGCAAAAGGAGGAATTTCCTACACTGAGGATTATTCACAAGGATCAAGGGAGGTAGTAATTTAAAACAATTGTCCTTCATAGGGAGTTTAAGGAGGGAAGATAGGAGGAAAGAAGGAAAGAGATCTGGGGAGGATGGGAAGAAGATGAAATGAAAAATCTCCTTTCCCCTCCCTTGAAATCAAACTCTGAACTTCCAGGAATGCATATAAGAAGGACTTTCATCAGTAAAGAAAATTAAATCAATGGAGCAAAAACCAAATTCAAATGAAAATAGTCAGAATCTGGATCCTTTCAATGAATCAAGCCTGAACGTGTATAAAATTGAGGAGACCAAAATCATTTTTTGAGTTAATTTAGGAACACTGAATTTGGCGTTGGGTAGAACCCAGACAACACATCAAGAAATCCAGGCTGGTTTGTCTAATGCTGGAGACACATGGCCCAGCCAAGCCAAGTACAGGACATGTGAATGAGACTATTTAGGGCCAACCAACCAATCAACCCCAGGTAACCTTCCAGCTGCCTGCCAGATATACGTGAGCCCAGGTGATACCAACATAAGAGTCACTTAGCTGAGCCCAGTGCAAACTGTCAACCACACATCCCCCATCATGAGCTAATTGCTTTAAACTATTATGTCCCGGGGATGTTTTTAATGCAGCCAAAGCTAACTGATATACATATGTTAATTCCTTTACTTCTCATGAAATTCTATGTAATAGAATTGGCATCATCCCCATTTTATAGGTGAGGTTACTGAGGTGTAGAAAGGTTAATTTTTTTTTTCTTCCAGTTATTTAGCTAGTGGTTGCACCAGCCTGTGAACCCAGATAGACTGGCTCAAGAAGCCTGTTTTTAACCTCTATGCTATACTATCTTATAGGTGTAGGTTTTACTGCATTCATTTTTGATGATTTAGAGAAGGAAACATTCCAAAAAAGTGAGGAATTTTGTTACCATTTCCAGCCTATTATTATTATTCAAATGTTTTCTTCTTTTAATATTAATTAAATAATTTTCCAGGTCCTGTCCCTGGCACTAGGGCTATAAATAGAATCAGACACATTCCCTGACCACAGGACATCGCAGATTATTGAGTGAGAGAGAACAATGTCAATAGATAATTGCAACATAGGATGAGAAGTACGATTAAGTGGATTTCAAAAGCACTGTCATGGTGCAAAGGGAAGAAGATGAACTTCCCTGCAGGGACATCAGGGAAATCAAAGTTGTCACCCCATCATCGTTGTTACTTTTTGGGGATTTTTTTCCCCAGAGCTTCCTCATACATCCACTTTACAAATATGGGGGCATGCTTTCTTATTAACATTTAATTTGTGTGTTTCTCCCTCCCTCCCTTCCTTATTTCCATTCTATTTTTAAAAATGTCTATTGAGTACCTGTTGTCAGGCACAGTTTCTCAATCAACAGACAGACAGGGATTCTACTTTTAGGGACCTTATACTGAAATGCATGGAGACAGAGCACAAAACAAGGGAAAAATCTGACTAGTAATAAGTGCTTTACAGAGACCTAAAATGAATGATGTAATGGTCATCTCAGATACACCGACTGGCGGCTTTAGATGGAATAGATATTCTTTGAATAGGTTATCTTTAAACTGAAATATGAATGACTACAATGGAGCATTTCAAGCATAAGGAAGTAAAGTAATTCTGGCAGAGAGAATAGCTAGTGCCATCCCCTAAGCTGAGGACATTGAAGGGGTGTGTGGATTCAGACCTGGGGGATTTTAGAGAGCAGTCAGATTTAGTCAGGAAGGGGGCAAGGCTAATCGTTGGAAGGCTCAATGAATTGCTCAAATGGATGCTCTCATGTAGGGGAGCTCTGTAAGGATAGACAGTCATGAGCAGGAAATACAATGCTTGAAACCAGGATTTTGGAGGAGTTATAGTTATTGGTGGTGGCAATGCCAAGGGAATAGATGTAACAGTGCGGAAAGAGACAGATCTTTGGTGCAAAGAAGTTAAAACTGTATTAGCTGACCAATGTTTATTTAGAAAACATTTAGAAAAATGTTCAAGCATAGGCAACTGAAAACTCTTAAGAGGTGTTTTTGAATATCAAGGTGACAAACTGCCATGCCAGTTGTGCAAATTCTCATTCATTCCTGTATATGCTATCGTCAAGACACTTATCATATAGCCTTAAATAAGAATTGAGAATAATGTTTTGGTTTAATTTCAATTCAAAAACTGAAAGGGGTATAAGTGGAAACCAGTTAAGATGGGATTTTAAAAAAGTTAAAAAATAAAAAATTATTTTTTATGAAACAACAATTTGAAGGAAGAATAAACTGTGGTAGTCATTCTCAACCATTACATACCCCAGTGCCCTTTTAATAACACCTATTTGTAAGGCCCTCTTTACTTTTTCTATATGTAATTTATAGATGACCTATACATACAAATAATTTTAAAAATCAATGTCATTTTCTAAAATGTAAGGATAATTAAAAGAAAATTTATAATCAAGTCTTATGTATTTGTAAGTGCTTAGACATTACAAGTAGACATATGCTTGCATTTATACTTGGCATCCTCTGTGAACTTAATAGCTACAAATGGAGATTGATACAGGTATCTTACCTTGATAGCTTTAATTCTAGGAACAACATTGCTTTGAGTAATCTTTTTTCTAAAATGGCAGAGTTCTTCATACAATTCTGAACTTAAAAAAAGAACAATTCACTTGACAATTGCAATCCTGAAACATTCAATAGATATAACAAATGTAAAAATAGTTACATTTTTATATATACTTACATATGTTTATATGTAAAACAGAAATAGGTGCCAGGATGAGATAAGCAATTTTTTTTTTTTGCAGCATGAATAATCCAATGATGTGAAGCAAGTTACAAGACAATCCTTTGTTTAAGGATTGTGTATTATCCCTGGGTCCTGCCCACTGAATGTCAAGAGCACTGCCCTCCTACAATTGTAACCACAAAAAAATGAAATAAAATAAAGGCCCCATACATTTTGAAAAACAGATACATCCTTTTTAATTGGTCATATGTACAGCCAGGATTAAATCACTGGCAGAAGGGAAACCCAATTAAGAGCTTCAAGAGATGTTTGTGATGCAAGGCAGATTTTTTTATTTTGCAACCAGGCCATCAAGGATGGTCCAGAAAGTTGTGCACTGTACAGTCCTAGAGGACATACTGCCATTAATCCTCTGAGCCACTATTTTTTAAAAAGATTTATTTATTTATGCATACAAGAGCTGGGGTATAGGCCAGAGGCATGGGAAGTGAGACAATTCACCAAAGACAGAAGCTGGGAGCAGAACAGACAGATCCATCGAAATATACAACTGAGGGGAGCACAAGTAGAGAAATGAGAGATCTGCTGCGCCATGTGGGTCCCCTCCCTGGCCTGGGATCAAACTCGCGCTGTTGTGGTATGGATGCTTCACAGTACAGTGCTCAACCTGCTGTGCCATTAGGGAGGCCTCTTTGAGCCACTCTTCATCTATGAAATACAAATCACAAATCTGCTGACTGTTTCAAATGAAATCACACTTGAAAATATCACATACCTATTTTAGGTGACTTGGAATTTTTCTTTAAACAACTTTAATCAAGTAGTATTTTTAATTATATAGAGTGTATCTCTTTTCATAAAATCCTACAAAACGTATGTTAAAAATTAAGTCCCCATGAACTCACAACCCACATACCACCTTTCATCTTTTTTCAAGACACACTTCCAACAGAAGTTGTAATAAAAAGAATCTCAGGTACTCAGGAGAAGTTGCACAGAACCTCCTGAGTCAAAAAAGCAGAAGAAATGCAAATATTCTTGAAAAATAGTAGGGATATTATTATATTGGGACAATCATATATGAGAATACACTTTGCTGAGAAATTTGGGGTTGACTATTTTGTATTACAAAGTGTTTTGGGCAAATATTTATATCTGTCATGCACCCATTTATTGAAGCACCAATCCCCTATGTGATAGTACTTGGAGAAGGGTTCTTCGAGAGGTCATTTGGATTTGATGAGGTCATGAGTGTGTGGCTCTCATGATGGGATTGGTGCCCTTTGAAGAAGTAGAGAGGTCAGAGTTTGCTCTCCAGATTGGAGGACACAGTGAATAGGCGGTTGTCTGCTGGCCAGGCAGAAAACCCTCTATAAAAACCAGTCTGCTGGAACCTTCATCTTGAATTTATCAGCCTCCAAAACTTGTGGAAAAACGTCTCTTATTTTAGTCATCCAGTCTATGGTATTTTGTTATGGCAGAAGAACTCAGTAAAACACAAAGCAATTCTTTACTTTAGAAGCTGAATCTCTGGCTTACAAAGGGATTTACATCATACACCTTTATAAATCAAATTTCCTTACTGTTGTTGTAGGGTCAGAGAGTGATCAGATATTTCCACCCTCCCACCACTGTGATGATGGACACCTGCAGTGCTGCGAGCATTCCAGGGTGGGCATGCAGAAGTGGGGGCACCTGAGTTGGGACATGGGCATAAATGGGCGGCGTCATGAGGACGCTAGAACTGCGAGGACCGACCGACCGACAGAACTGAGAGAACCGGCAGGAGCAGCAGCAGTAGCAGCAGCAGAGAGAGAAGCAGCTGAGAGGGTGAGATGGCCGGGGACTGGGCGGCCTGCCAACCTCCCGGTCCCCCGGAACCTATGACTGCCATGTACCTGGCCACCTCTACTAAATAAAGCATAAAAGCCACCAAGACTCTCCTTCCTTGACCCGTCTGCCCAGAACCATCCCAAACCTTGGTCCTGTGCCCCTTTCCTGCCGCTACAGTTGTAATCAAGTGACTTGATCTACAATAATATTTCTTGGAACACACTTATAAGAATCTGAATATTTATTTGACAGTATTTTTGCAGTATTTATTGAATTTCTGTAATGTACCCTTCACTATGGTATGTTCTGGGTATTTTACTTACAACAAAAACAGTGATCTCTGCCCACAAACAGCTTCTAGTTTGTGAATAAGATGTATAAGCTGCAAACACAGCATCACAGGTGGTGAAATGAGAGTCACCATAAAGGGACTTTGACACAGAGAAGTATGTAGGTGACTGAGCCTAAAGGAGGTAGAGGACTACCAAAAGCATGGCAGTTGAATTGAGATTAGCAGGCACTTAAAAGACTAGTAGACATTTACTTGCTGGAGAAACAGGGAGAGGAGTGTTCTGGATAAAGGAAATAGCAGCTGAAAAGGCACTAAGGTTGAATAAGTGAATTGTCAGGCACGTGAGAGCGACAAGTGAATTGGCAGAAGAATAAGTCTGGTATTGAGAGGGGGCAACAGCAATGAAGTTTGGGATGTAAATTAATTACAGACTATGGAGAGCTTTGGATGTCATGTTAAGAAGTTTGGACAGAAGTCTTTAAGCAGAGGATAATTTTGTTCTTTAGGAGAACAACCGTCAGCTGTGTGGAAGATGGGCGACAAGGGGAACACAGATGGTGGAGAGGACGTTGTGGTCCTGGGCAATGGGCACCATGCCTGGAGACTTTCATGTATAGATTTCACACTTTGAAGTCAGGTCAGGAAGAGCCATAGGGCAGGAAAACTGGTTGGAAAGGAAGCATGAAACTGGTTCTCATAAGTAAAGGGGTCAGAGGCTGAGCTTAGCAAAACTAGTAAATGCAGCAAGCGGTGAGTTAGCCTTTGTGGAGTCTGTCCACAGAAGCCAAGGACGTTGGAATCGGGAACCAAACCTAGGGGGAAAATGGACAGAAATGAGAAAAAATGGAAGAGAAATCCAGGTCAGAGGATCTGGGAAATAGGTGCTATTATGGATAATGAACATGCACGGGCTCCTGAAATGTCAGTGTGTATCAGAGTCCCCTGGATGACTTGTTATGATACCGATTCCTGGGCCCCACCAGTGAAGATTCTGATTCTGTAAAGGTTTGACTTAAGGTCAGAGAATCTGCATTTCTAGAAGTATCTGCATGAAGCTGATAGTACTAGTCCATGGATAAATTGTGACAAGTCTTTAAGGGGACTTCCAGCTCTAGAATTACCTGAATTGACTTTTGGATTTAAAACAGCTGAACTTTCAGGTGTAAACATTCAGTTACTAGCTTGGAGCCAGGTCTCAATGGGTGATGGAAGGCCAGTGTCTGAGAGACACTGCAGTAAAGGAGGCCCCTGCACAGAAAGACCAGATGAGACTTGATTTAAACAAATGTTATTTGGGTTTGTTCCTCTTCTCTGCGGGAGACTGTTGCAAAATGGGACTAATGGTTGCTTGAGGAAAAGGCAGGCCTGAGCAGGCACGATGCAGACATCTCTGTAGAAACAATCTGTCAGGCTGGGAGCTGGGTTCTGCCCCTCCAATCCTTTACTGCTCTAGCAGTCCTATCCTGGGAGCATCAGGACCTCACTGGGCTGATTGACCTCAGCCTCAGCCCTACCAGTTTTTCTGGGGCCTTTGTAAAATGGGAATGAAGAAATTTGTTGCGCTATTTAAAAAATAAGCAACGATAATCAAATTCTTGAATTGATTAAATTATGGTGAATCTTTTAACATGACAAACTGAAGAGGCTTCCAGAAACTAGGCCAAATTTTCTGGCAATCTGCCAGTAATCACACTCCATCAATACATATACAAATAAGCAAGAGGTTAATGCTCCACATTTTTTTTTCTTTTCCATCTTAAGCTGTGAAGGTAGCACTGATACTGAAGCCATAACCAAGTACAACACGTGCAACAGATTGAAATTTGCTTAAATTACAAGATGGATTTGAAATTGGAATTGATTAAAATACTAGTGTCTATAGTAGATGAGTGGTTGATTCATTTTCCAAGACCCTTCAAATATGGAAATCATTAATCAGTGAATCGCCTGATTTATTACTAGGTATTAGCACATACAAACACAAATTCCCCTTTCTTACCTATATGACTTAAATTCCTATAGCTGCTTAAGCAAACAAACACTCCATTTCTACCTCATCGAAAAAAACATAAAAAGTAATCAGAGCAATAGTGACTAGAACACTGTGGGTACCTATCTACTAGGTACTCAATATGATTTATTAAATGAACAAGTGAATAAGTGAATGGGTGCCAAAGCAGAAAGTGAGGTAACAGGATGAAAATGGAGAAGGTGTTCATTGTTTGACTACAGAGTTCTAAACCTGGAAAGCAGGAGAAGCAGAGTACAGAAAAGATGGAGGTATCAGAGAAGGAGGTTACTATATAGCTTGTATTACTTACTGGTCAGGAAGGCTCTGGTGGTCCTGGAAGATCAGCACAACAGAGACTTGAATGACTGAACTCCTGGAGAAAACATATTCTTAGCAAAGTAGCTCTTCAGAAAAGAAATAGGATACAATAAGCATTGACACAAATTCTTGGTTGTATTTGACAAGTAATTGCTGCAAATCTCAAAGGTTAGTGGGAGAGACTGGATCTGCCAGGTCAGTGGTTTTACAGCCTACTCAGCACATCTTGAAAGCTCTTGGAGAAACAAAATGTTGAAAGTTTCATATGCAGGGGATACCAATTTATTAAAAAATATTTATTAATCTCCTATGTAGAAATTTTAAGCTTTTCATAAATGGGAATAATAGGGAATTCCTGTCATTAAGCATATAATCAATATGGGGAGATTATATATATTCAGAAATAAGTATACAATAGGACAAATTTTGATAAATGCCCATAAGTATGCAAAGTTAAATATTACTTAATTAATTCATCCATTCATTCATTAGAAAGTGTACAATTCAGTGAATTTCAGAATAGTTATGAAATTGTACAGTCATACCCATGATGTAATTTCAGAGTATTTTCAATACTGCAAAAAAATTCAGTAACCATTAACAAGTCACTTATTATTCCCTCCCTCTAATTCCTGACAACCACTCATCTAATTTTTATTTCTATGGATATCCTTATTCTTACCTGTCTTACCAAAATAAAGTGATCATAATGTAAGGTTAATTTCGAGTCTCTGAAATGATGTTTATGATTACCTCTTGCAACAGGAGCTTTGTTGCTGCTCTGTAGCAGGAATATGATGAGGAGCACAGCAGTCATGGGTAACAGGTAACTGGTTTACAAGGCAAGACTCTGTTCCTTGAGCAGAAGTTTTTTTGAAAATATTTTATTTTTTTAATATAAATTTTTAATTTACATATATTTGACATCAGTTGTAATCCCCATGTATCCCCCATCACCATATCACCAGTGCACCATCACCTCAGTCCCATGTGCTCCCATCTGCCTTCCACCCTTCCCCTCTTCCCTCCCCACCAAGTGTCCCCAGTTTGTCTTTGTCTTTTCATTTTTGGTTTTTGTTTCTTTCTTGTTGTTATTAT
>JAGFMF010012281.1:18869920-18978988 GCA_019455555.1 Galemys pyrenaicus
GTTTTTCTGGTAATGTTTGAGCTCCTCCAGTTCTCTCTGATTTGCTTCATTTGTTTTTCTTTCCCTTTCTTCCATTTCTTTTATTTTCTTTTGTTGGGATTCCATCTCATTCTTCATTTCCTTTATTGTGATCTTATCCTTTTCTGCATTGTCTCATCTCTGATTGTGATCCTATCCCTTTGGAGCAGAAGTTCTTGTGCCATTTGTTGAAAGTATACAGGCTAGTAAAAGATGATCATGTGACAACAGTATGAGGAGTAAAGTCTGGAAGGTAGGATAGGAATGGGGGACAAAGATTTATGAGTGACAGGAAGGGGGACATTGTGATCATATGTCAAGAGTCATTTGCGTCAGCAAAGTATGATGTTATCACAGGCAGAGTTATCCAGAGACCACTATGGAGAGAGTCACGTAATGAGTTCAATAGCGGCCTAGGCATTCCTGGGCCTGCCTCATGATACTGGCTATACTCTGTAGGTAGTCAAGGAATGCTCTACTGTGATTTGCAGATAGCAGATAGATCACAGTTACACATAGGTCAGCTAGTAGTTTGCTTAGAGGAACACTCAATTACCCTTTATGCCATTTCACAATCTTGATTTACTATAGCTTTGTAATATGTTTTGAAATCTAGAAATTTGATTTAGTCTGTTGTTTTTATTATTGGGTTGGATTCTCTGTTTTTCTGATCTCAGATTTGTACAAATCAGTTTTCTCACACGCCAGAAACAGCATTTTAACTCAGTGATATCTGTGCATTGTTCAAATAGTATTTATGTTTTTTAAAGATTTATTTATTTACGCATACTTCAGAAGTGGGGTAGAGGCCAGAGGAGTGGGGAGTGAGAGGATACTCCAGAGACAGATTGGGGAGCAGAACGGGTAGATCCACTGAAACACACTGCTGAGGGGAGCAGTGGGTGAGGCAGGAGAGGCAGGGATGGAATTCTTGCTGCAGGGACTGCGTTCTGCTTTATAGTGCGTTGCTTAACCCATTGCGCCACCAGGGAGGCCCCAAATAGTATCTATTAATTCTCTCTAAGATTTAATAAATGGGTATACGACCAGAAAGACTCTGGTATTAGAATTAAAAAGCCGTTATTAATTCAGTTTGTTCACAATTTATGAATTTGTAGACAGGCTCCTTTACACACAAGACACACACACACATACACACACGCACACTTGTGCACGTTCTTCATTGCCCTTGCTGTGAAAGTGTCCTCTAGACCACTAGGTGTCACCCTGCACAGATTGCTACACTTGTAGATACAAAGGGCAGAAAACTTGATTCCCTGATTAAGTTGCTTCCTTTTCTTTAAGAGATGGAGAAAACATTCTTCACAGATTGTTTGATTCCCTTTTTCTCAGCAGGGAAAGTCTACAAGTTATCTTGTATTTATTTCTGAATGTGAACTTCTTTGGTTTCCCTCCCTTGAGGTCAATCCTCCTTTCTCTTGAGTTTACAGCAAAGGATACGATGTTTCTTGTTGAAGAAAGCATGTTGAAGGCTGAAGAATCACATGTTTTCACACGTTTATGAGCATTGTGGAATTCTCTTTGGGGGTGTCACACAGTCTAGTCTAGCATCTATTCAGACTCCTGAGTTCAAGGACCAGCTTTCTCCTCCTTAAATATCTACTGTGTGGGTCATTTCTATTTGGAGTGAAAGTCATAGCAATCAAATATTAACCTTGGATGAGGCACTTAGTCTAAATAAGAATATTGTTATTTAGAGGTACCTATTATATAGTGCCTTCATGAGTGTATAAACAGTAAATTACATATGTTAAATTAAAATGATATTATTTTTATGCCTTCTTATAAGGCACAGAGTACAGATTTGAGGATATATATTTCAAATAATAACAAAACAGGAGAAAGATATCTTGATCAAGACAATCAAATTGGACACTATTAGGCCACAGTGAATGGAGAGAGGCCAAGTTGATTAGGAGGCAAAGAAGGATATTATTGTTTCAAAGATTTTCTCTCTCTCTTCTGAGCACCCCTTCCCCTCTCACTGAATTTGGACAATACAAAAGAATACCCATTTGGATGTATTTCTTGATATACAAATAGTTTGGCAAAATGCACAAGAAATTAAGGGTAGTAATCAAAGTGTCTACCATGTGTTAATGTTACATGCATTTTGAACATGAATTCACTTAAAACTCCTTCTGCAATACAAAAAGAAAATACAAAAACATAAGTAATTTACTATTCCATACCAATTAGTTATGTGGTGTAAACATTTGCCCCAGAAGGCTTCCAGTAATGATGCTTGTGGCAAAATTACCTAGAACCATCATATAAGACTCTGTTAGCAGACTGCAGCTGGAGATTCTCCTTGTCATCTTGATAATGTACTTATTACTTCAAGATGTTATGAATCTTAGCATGTGAAAGTGATGAAAAAGCCTGCATGGAAAGATTACAGTATCTATTCAGGTCATTATATATGAGTTCAGTTCTTCACTGCCCACTGCTAATTCTATGATATGAGTCCATTTGCTAGTTATGGACAACCACGTTGCCTCCAATTTCCTGCTAACATAAGCAATGCCTTGATGAGTATCTTTGCAAATATCATACTACACAATGTAGTTTATGGGGCATACACCCAGGAGTGGGTTTTATGGGTTGTATATAATATGTTACATAATTTTACCAGTTACTGCCAGGTTGTTTCTGTGATGGCTGTACCACATAGCACACCACAGAAGTACAGACTGGTTCTTATGTTCTGATATCCTTCCCAATAATTTAAATAAATACTATATTACTTTAAAACTCAAGTTTTTCTATCTCCAAACTTTATGTTCTCATGATTTCACTAATATGTGGAAGATAAACAAACAAAATAAAACAGAAATAAACCTGTAGTTTCTGACAACAGAATTGTGCTTACCAGAGGAGAAAGGGGAATGGGAACTGAGAAAATTGGATAAAGAGGGTCAGTTGTATGGTGGTAAATGGGAAGTAGACTTTTGGTGGAGAGCATAATGCAGTATATGCAGATGTGGAACTTTAATGCTGTACACCTGAAACCTTTATAATGCTATAAACAAATGCTACTTCAATATCAATTAAAAAAAGAGATAACTTAGTCATTCAATTTTGAAGACACTCAAAGACATGCGTTTAGAGATGAAAAATATAAATTCTCAACAAGTTCCAGCATTGCATTACTGAATCCATGGTTAAAAAATGATCCCGTATTCTTTGGCCAACTACTGTTGGTGGAAGGAGAAAGGGACACACAGAAACTCAGAATATGGAATGGAAATGTCAGGGCGAGAGGTGCACACACATACACATACACACACAAACAAATGGAGGAAGGAAGAGAGGTCACAAAATGAAAGTAAAAGTGAAACAAGAGTGACTTCATAACAAAGGAAAATGTTTTCTTTTTAAAATATCAATTGGATGTGTGATACTAAGGGTAGGAGATGATGATGGCTATTTTTAACATGCACGTGTATGTATGGTGTATATATGTACGGAATGAGGAGAGAGGCAGGAAAATTGACTACCTTGTGCTTCAGTGGGTTGCTCGAGCCATTTCCACATGTAGAAATGAGCAAGGAAACTTAATGCATGTAAAGAACAATAATTAGTGCTATTACTGTTGTGTGTTTGGGGAGATGAGGAAAAGGTAGAATATGGTGATTAGATTAAGCATTAGGGTCATGTCAGCCTGACCAATTTCTTCTTTGCTTTTTTCCCTTAGAGCTAAATTGACCAAGTGTTGGACAAGAAATGTGTAACAAGAATCTCCTCATCATCAAATATTGTTTTAATTACTAAGTGTGCCAGATTTAAATAAATACCACTAAAACTGCTTGTCTAAAGCACATAAAATGTAGCTTTTAAAAGAAATTAAAGTCTATGTAGGTTTATCCCAAACAATTTTGTTTGGAAAATTTGTATTGAAAAATAGCCATTTCTTTATCAATTTGATGACTGATTTAAATTTAGCTGTCTTATAAAAACCAACAACAGGGAGTGTGCATTATGATAATGTTAAATGATAATCTATGCTTATGGGAGGAACTAAGGCTTAGACAACTGAAATCAATGGCTAAAAAGAGTTGATATAATTTTGAAATGCAGGCAGATACACTGTGTAAGCTTGACTTTCTCTCCTTTCAGGCATCTGGGAACTGAAAGTAAGTTCCAACTCAATCACAACCCCCTCTCTCCACATCAGTGCTGTTGATGGAGCAACAGAAGTACTAGAGAAGTTCAAGATTAACTTCAATGACCACCCAGTTCCAACCACTATTGGGGGCTATATTCTCCTTGACTTTCTATTTGTTCCAGTCTTTGCTTAGATATGTCCACGTTCACTTCATTACCAGATAGTCTCTGCTACCTTTAGGCTAGAAATAGAAAGATCTAACATTTGCACTAAAAAGCAAACATTTAGAATCCTCCCTTTAGTCCTTTTTCTGACTTTTTGGTGATGCAGGAAAAACACTGCCACTTATCTTTAGTGGTAGCATTTGAAAAGCATTTGTCCTTTCAATCCCAAAGGTTTCCCTTTGTAAGGAAAAATCATTTCCTGATTTCATGAATCTCCTATGTCATAGTTTGAAGTTTATCCTTAATCTTAGTCACTATTCTCTGGACACTTTGTTTTCTAATGATGTTCAAAGTTTAGCATTCAGAACCAAGGAAAATACTCCAAGAATAAAACAATGAGCAAAAGAGGAAATCTTCCAGAATAAGATGGGATGAGGGAAGTGGGTGAATGTACTTCTTGGATATTAAGTGTTTTTAGTGTGTATTTAAAAAAATCCAAGATTGTTGCTATAAATATGCAAGTAAAGCAAACTTAAAAATATATATTAGTGCTCATATTTGTGCTGTATACTATGCAGTGGACATTAGCAGTAAGAAAGGTGCATGAGGAGGCCCACCGCTGGCATCACAATGCTGAGTGGCTTCCTCAGCCTGAGTTATTGGTTGTTGGGAAGAACTGGATTACCACAGCAGGCATGTGGGATACATTGGTGCCATGACTCTGGGGTCAACTACTGATGCGCACTTGATTCTGGACTAATTGCTTTATATCAATGACAAATTTAAGAAGGATGATTAATTAAACCACTCCTCTACCCTTTGATTTTTGGTTGCCAGCAACTTCCAATTAAGTGCCTACTTATCTGGCATAATACAAATCTTCTGAATGGACAGAGAGGAAATCCATAATGCAACTTAAGACTTTGTTTTTGAGAATAACTTTGATGGTTCAATGTACATAGCATTAAACTTTATTCTGAAACCAGATTTCAGATTTATTATAAAAGGAAATAACTCAGGTACAGTTAGATGGCTGAAACACATAGGGCATGATAGAGAGAAAGGGGCAGGGAGCTTCTGGGTTCTTTCCAGTCATGCCACCCTCCCAGCATCTCCATATATATATCAACTTGAAAATTTCTAAACTTTTTAAAAGAGAAAGTGATACAAGGTCTAATTCAAAGGCTAATTCCTAAGAAATTGAAAGACAACAATGAACTATCTATAGAAAGTGGGCATGAAATCACTTACAAGATCAAGAACTTTTTGAGATCTAAGATCATCCAAAGGACTAAAAACAAGCTGGGAATCATAGAAGGAACCCTTAATTTCTGCCTGTTACCTCTTGATTGGTTCCCTGTAATGACCTTCTTGATTTTACTTTTGTTCCTCTTCATCTGTTTTTTATATTACAAACTAATCTTTTCATGCTTAAATTCCCCCTATGGCTTCCCATTTTGCTTAGATCAATGTTCTTTTTTTTTTTTTTTAAAGATTTATTTATTTATGCATACAAGCACTGGGGTACAGGCCAGAGGTGCGGGGGGTGAGAAGATTCACCACAGAGAGCGGGGAGCAGAACAGGCAGATCAACAGAAGCACACTGCTGAGGGTAGCAGCGGGCACAGCAGGAGAGGTCTGCCACACCATGTGGGTCCCCCCCCTGGCCGGCAGCAGGGATCGAACTCGTGCTGCAGTGGCTGCGATTTGCTTCATAGTGCGTTGCTTAACCCACTGCGCCACCAGGGGAGGCCCTAGATCAATGTTCTTAAGATGATTGATTCATTAGTTCCTGCATGGTTTGCATCACCCTTTCCAGCTTCATCCTGCACCAGTTTCCCTTCCCTTTCTATACTGACCTGTATCTAGTTATTAAGTCCCTCACCTCCAGTTTCCAACATGGGCCATTGCCATGCTGTTCTTATATCTAATTAACTGACACTTATCATTGAAAATTAAGAATCAGCATGACTAATTGTGAGATGAAGGACCTGGGAAGCAGAACCTGGTAGCAGTGGCTGAGCCTGTGGCCTAGAGGATCAGATAACAAAAGCAGAGAAATCAAGTCTATAAGGAAAAACAGTCTGCCTAACAAGTAAAATGATCAGTGGTGATAGGAAAATTAACTGAAGTCAGAGCAAAGGCCATACTCACTTTCTGGTAAAAGAAGTGACTAACATTTTAGCTGGGTTTTGGCTAGGTTTGGATGGAAGTCAAAAGTTCAAGTACAGTCCAACAAATATTAATAATTCTGGTAAAAGAAGTGACTAAACATTTTAGCTGGGTTTTGGCTAGGTTTGGATGGAAGTCAAAAGTTCAAGTACAGTCCAACAAATATTAATAATTCTTTATAAAAATGAATTTTTGAATGACAGACACTATACAGAGTACTTTATTCACATCGTCACTTGAATTTTCAGTCAATTTGTGAGGTACTATTTTCATGGCAGTTTTATAGTTAAAGAAACAGGCACACAAAGAGGTATGATGACTTCTTACAGTCACACACTAAGAAGAGATAGAGGCAGGATTTAAGTTCAGATTAGAGATACTCCAGAGTCAGTTTTAGCCATAGTCCAACAATCCAAAGAGCAGGTAGGGCAAGCATTACCATCCCTATCTTACAGGTGCACAACTTTGAGAAGTAGTAAAACTTTGAGAAGTAGTGAAACTTGCCCAAGGTCATAGAATCAGAACACAGATGCAGTCCCAGTCATGCTATTATGCTATCACCCTCCAAGATCAGAAATAGGATTTACAAAGTGACTTAGCAGTAGACAGGAGATCTAAAAAGAATAAAGACAAATGATGCCTGTCTCACAACTTATTGTTTGAAACCTGAGCTGCCATTGGTCAGAGGAATGGAGTTGTAGTCAGTATTAAATTCTACATAACTGGATTTGAGTGATTCTGATATTACTTAATTGCTTGTACTCTGGATCCTCAAATACATTTCTTTGTGCAAACCATATCTGTGCAGGCATAGTCCGTAACCATCGTGGCTCAAGACCTGCCCATTAATCCACAGGAGCCAGCCTGACACCTGTGTTTAGAGCATGGGACGCTCTCCCATTTCCTTCCTACTGGTGATGATGAGAATACCATACTCTCCCAAGTCAGAGAAAACAGTTAATTTTTATTTGTGTTCAGAGCTGAGGGACAGGAGAAAATTGAGTCCTGTGGGAGATGGAAAGGTTTAAAGGGTAGGAGGGGAAATTGGTGACTGTGAATTAAGAAACAGAAGAAGCAGATCATGGAGGGTGAAGAATGAATCAGGCAAGAGAGATAAGAAACAAAGATAACTCCTCCTCTGGGTCCCAAAAGTTTATCCAATTCCTGTTTCCTCTGCCATGTGGAGGCCGCTTACCTAATAAACTAGTTGGGGTTCCACTTGGTTATTAGCTTTCCAAAGTATCCTAAGTAAAATCGCACTTCTGACTGTTGGAGGAGGACTGAGTGCAAAGAGCAGTCCTGTGCAAGGCCATCGCTTTCCCACAGAAGACAGCTTAGTCCTCTACTTGGAATGATCACCACTGTAGAAATAGAATGAGGCAATTACTTGGGATTGCTAGGATGTAAAGGCTTGTTAAGACATTCCAGGATGCTTTTTGGTGGTAAAAGGGAGGAGGCTTTTGATCATGCACGGAGCACTCAAATATAACAAAGAGCAATCAGGTATACATTGTATTCCTGTTTTTCCTTCTTTGGTTACTATGACAGTGGGATCGGACTTTAAGGTGACTGCTTCCTGGACACTTTTCTGTGTATTACAATTATGTCAAGTCTGGATAACAATGAAGCATCAGGATAGGAGGTAATGCTGTCACTAACATCTTGATAGTGCTCTACAGCTTACAAAATTGCTTTCACAGATATTATCATGCTATAATTTATGGACCACCTACTGTGTACCAGGAGCTCTAGCATAGCTTTGTATATAATAGCTCTGATTCCCACAACTAATCACAGATGGAGGCATTCTCACCCTAAGATTATAAATCAAGAAGCGGAGGGTCATAGAACTTAAATGACCTACCTATGAATATTCAGATGCCAAGGTTTGAACCAGCCCTTGAGATGCAGGTGGTGCTCCTTTCATTATATAATGATACTGTTCCCCTTCCTGTGCCCCACTCTTTTTATTCATACAGATGAAAGGATACACTTCATAAAAAGATGCATGATTAGGTCAAGCTAATGGCAGGGAAAGTATTGAAAAACAATTGAGAACTGTAAAATAGAAGTATAGAAAATGCCATGAAGTCAAGAGTGAAGTATTAAATCAATTCTATTCAATCTTCTATGGCAGAGGTGAGAAATAAGAGTTTCATCAATTTTAATTATGTTATTTAACAAGTTTGACAAATATTTATTGAATATTTATCTACTCCATGCCAGGTATTATCCTAGATCCTGGAGAACGAAGTTGAAAACGCACAATTCATAGTTCCATTAGACTCTTCGTGGGGAGACAGATTTTCAAACAATATCCATAGAATCTCTTAAGGGAACTCAGGGAGGTAGGATATTTACAGTGTGCAAGAAGAACTTCAGTAGAGTTTGTATAAAAGGTCTGTTGTTGCCTGTAACTCAGGCATTCAGATGGGATCCCAAAGAGGTAATGATTGGGCTGGGGTGATAAGGATGAGTAAGAATCTGTTAGGAAAGTTAGAAGATTTTGTGAGCATGAAAAAGGCCATTGTTTATTCTTTTTTGCTTTAAGAATTCATGTGAAGGAGCAGGTTAGAATTTTCAGAGCTTGTTCCTCTACCAGCATGTGAACTCATTTTTCTCTTAGAATAACATGGAGTAGAGAAGGGAGTTGAACTGCAATGGAAGGTGTTTGTTTTAATTCTGTCACTATAGAATTTCTTGTCCAGAACTTTTCTATCTAGCCACCCTTCTACATACAGATGTGTATATGTATACTCATCTTTTTTGGGATTTTTTTTTTCTACCTGCTATTGGAGGAGGAAGTATAGCATTCTTTGTGACAATCTATAATCTGATAAGGCACCAATTAGATTTCTGATTACATTTCTTATTTTCTTAGCACAATTAATCAGTATTTAATTACTAACTATCACATTATGTGTGAAGCGTATATGTAATCTTTGTTTACAAGTTTTACTTCCATACCATCTGTGTGCTCCTTAAAAATGCATTGTTTATGCTCTTTTTCCAATTGTTGTTATGCTGTTGTTGCTTCCAGATGGAAACATATACCATCAATATACTTTATTAGAAATTTTAATTTGGTTATGGAGATCACAAATCAGTAAATAAATGGTCAATTAATAATAACAATTTAAAAATAATTGCACAGTTGCAGATAATACTGACATGCTCAGTAATATCTTGTAGCATACTCTAAGCATTGCTTAAAGAACATTTATGTAGAGCAGAATAAATACTGGTGGTGTAAAATCTCTAGAACAGTAGCATGAACTTTGTGAATTCTTCAACATATAGATTTTCCAGATCAGTGAGAACTTTCAATATAATATTGACTTAATGTGACATGTTTTAATAAATGTATTAACAACTGGTGAGTAAAGAGCATGTGAATTGATTTGTCCATTTGCCCAACACATTATAGGTTAGGCTACTAAATGCATATAGATTGTGCATTAATAAAGACAGGGTGCTTTCTAAATGTAAAGATTACGAGTGTTTTGGCCAACAGATTCCCAATGGAAACTGGTCTCTAAAATTATAATTAAAGTCATTAGAATATGTATTCATTTTGAAAGTAATCGATTTACATAAAGCCTTAGGAAAATATTGAATGCTTCATGCAAGACCAAAGTCACAGAAATGTTAAAGGTGAACAGCCTCTGATAACTTAATTCACAAATAATTTGATACATAAAAGGTACCAGTATTATCATGTGCTTCCAGGGTGGCATCATACATGAATAAACACTTTAATTGGTAAATATAGTTAAGATCTGAGGATACTTCATAGTTAGTCATTCTGTAAACAACTGATCATGTCAGAAGACTTTAGTTTCCTTTGTTCAGTGTGCCAAGAGAGAAAGCAGTACAAACACATTTGCCTTTTGATGGATTTTATTTTGTCCCCGATGGCATTAATACAATAAGAAGTAGATAATATGGTACCAAGTTAAATTCTAGTCACCTGGGCTGACGTTGTCAGTGCATCACACTGGATTAGTATTTTTTTATCACTATACTGGATAATGCAATTATGAGTATTATCAAGTTTGCAGACAGCACCATGATGGAGGACTTAACACCTCAAAGCTCACACACAAAGAACACAGTGTAATCTTTGGAGTCAAGAAGCTCAAGAGCAGTTCAAAATCCTCTTCAATGACCTGACAGTAGTCTGTGGGCTATTAAAATGAGAAAGTACAGGGTTCCACTTTCTATAGGACCCATTGAGTTTTAAGAATTACTTGAGTGATATTTCATTCCAACTCAACAGCTTTGCACTAGCCAATACATAATAAAGTATTGAAAGTATTATCAAACTCTCAAACTGGTCTCAGGATATTGGCTGTGATTTTGTAGGACTATGAAAATTTCTTCTTCACTATTCATTTCCTTTCTAATACTTTGTCTTAACTAGCAGTTATGGATTTGTTGAATTTGCTAGTTGTATAAGCACAGGGACTATCCCTTTTTTAAAAAATATATCAATATGTTCCCAGTATCCAATACTTTGCATATTCTGTATTTTTTAAAGGATAAAGGAACCAAATTTATATTTGCCAACTTCCACGGAACTCTGGAATACATCAAGGATTGGAACCTGAGCTAAGCAGCCACTGGGCTCAGACATATCTGGGCTCATCCTTTCAGAGAGTGGGAAGCACACATGAATCTGCATCCATTTCACTGAATTCACATGCATAGGAGGAAGTAGAATTAAACATGGCCCTGATACTTCCTGTGTGTAGCACCATTGGAAGTAGACAGGGACAATGACCTATTTCCATGCAGCCTCTGGAGATATGTGGACACATCAGGTATATCACATCCAAGTTGGTGAGAGGCAATCACCCCACTGGTCACAAAGCCATTCTGGCATCTCAAGGATCAGTGTCTTGGGAGGGTATAGGTGTCACAGACATGGACATTGGCATGAGAGGAGTGATACCAGTGACATAAGAGACATATCCAGTGAAGTGGACATCAAGTGGAAGGCAGAGAAGAAAAAGAATGTCAGAATGTGCAGTTCACAGACTTGTTCCTGATCTCAAGAGATACCTTTGGGCATTCCTAGATACAAATAGGGGAACATTTAACCTTTTTCTATAAGTACATGGGGGTATAAGTGCATGAGATGCACTTTATTTCAACTCCTGTGATGCTATCTTTACCCACATATTCAAGAGGTCTGAGAAGGCTTGGGTTAAATTTCTGTAACATTTAAAAAAAATTAAAAATACTTTGCTAGCTCATTGATTGGTAACTTTTACTTAATATGGCAACCTGATAAGTTTAACTGTATCTAATTGTCTTTCAAGTTTCTAGGGCAAAAGAAATTCTGGGTTGGAGATTCCATGAATTGTGGCAAACTCATTCCTAATTCATCATGTGGATATTCTCTAAGGAGAATCGATAGCCCTGTATTCATAATCAAAAAACTGTAGATTCTGACTGTGAATCTCTGTCCTTGAGAGCAAGAATTACGTCTTACTCCTGTGTACTCAGGACATAGCCCCATGTCTGCACATAAGAGATGCTCTGGAAATATTTGTTGAACAATGTTTTATTTAACTTTATAACCCTGATAGGGCAGAATACACATAAGTTGACTGTTCAAAGAAAATCATTATCTTCATGGAAAAAGAAAGAAAAGAAAGTGAGGAGTTCAACATCTCAGAATGCAAGGTTTCTGAATCTTTTTTTCCCCATAATTCATGTTCCCATCTCTCTGCTCTCCACTCTAACAGCTGCTGCTCTGACCTGCTCCCACCTGTGGTCTTGAAGCCAACATGCTGTCTGTCAGCTGGGTTCATGTCAACAGGCAATGCAGCCTGGGCAAGGAACATTCTGAAATATGTTCAGTGTCTTTTTCCTCTAGGTGCCATTGCTGCATTTAGAACTGGATTGTGTGAGACACACTAACTGTTTGCAGACCAAGGTCCCTGGCTTGACGGCAGGGAGGACACCTAGCAATGGCACTGCACACCCTCAATCAATGTTATCTCCCTCCCTTGATATCATCAGAGTTTACATCTCTTGTTAACTTGATTCTTTTCTGAGGAACACCAAGCATTTGGAACATAAAGATGGTCTGATTTTAATGGTTGCTGTGATGTGTTTCTATATATTTTTTAATGTGCTTCTATAATGAAGATAATAATTTTGGAAAGTAAAAGACCAAAATAACCACAAAACTCCTATGTTTCATTGGCCTTGTCAAGCCTATACATGAGAATTGTGTCTATTTCTTGCCAAAGTTGTAATGGTGTCACACAGTCATTGTGATTGATCAATGGGAAGGACACTCTGGGTGTCTGCCTCATGGAAATGGAACAAATGGACAGACCTTCTGGAGGGAACATGCTATTAGGGGTTCATTGGGATGCAGTGATTGACCAGGAACTGTTTTTATTTTGTTCCTAGTGACATTACTGTTCAAACAGTGGTGCCATTCCAAGTTATTGGTGTCATGCTTTGCTCTGAGTCAAAACTTAAATAAAGATTGACTTTTTTCTTATCCTTAGTGTCATGGTATTTTGGTTTAATTAAATGGAAAGTTCCCTGTCCCACTTGAAGTTCTGTTTATATAAAACATTCCAAGTAAGAATATGGTCATGTAATATTTTTCTTGAGCAAGATATTCAAATTCACCCAATTAACTCCTTTATCCAGCAAATGAACATTTAGTGCCTAGTGTGTGCCAGACCCTTTTCTCAGCCCTGGGAATATGTTCTAAACAGATTTTTAAATAGGTCAGAGTTTTTCCTTTCAGATTAATTCCAATAAATTTTTACTTGTTGGTGCTAAGATGGTAGACTCTTATATCATAATGGGGCTTTGGCTTTGTTTTCTTATTGTTTACTGGTCCTGTGGAAACATTGCTTCAGTTATATCTTAGATTTGTGTCATCCCTTCCTTTATTTTCACTTTGCTCTTGCCTTCCTTATTACTTTTTTTATCCTGAAAATGTTAGTCACAACATTAGTGTCACCAGCACATAAAAGACAGTGACTGACAATTTAATAACAGAGAATTAGTTGAGATGTCACTAGGAACTAGAAAAACAGGAAGTTAGAGACACAATTGCATGGCCATCTAAAAACAGAGCTCTGTCTGCACTTGTTAATTTTTTTTTTTTTTTAGCAGTTTGTGACCTGCACATTCAGAAAGCATTAAGGGATACACTTACTGTATTAGCTAAGTGATAAATGGTCCTGCTGATGCAGTGGCTGTTAAGTGGAAGGGCCATCAGATTATTCCTTTCTGAGATTCTCTTATCTTGAATCTACCCGTCAATTAATATCTACAGACACATGCATCTTTCCTGGCAGAGAGCATGTTCTATGGGGAGATTGACAGGGACCAGGCCTGACATTACTTGTAGATGTTGCTTTTGTGTAGGTCCCTGCACAGTGGGGGAAAGAGGCATTGCTACAATTTGCAGCTTTGATTGATTCTGAGAAATTTTCAAATAATCCTTGACCGTGCAGGTGGTATGCAAACATAACTTTTCCTGATTTTTTGTTGCAGTGTATCATCCCCTTCTACTCAGAATATATGCTCTTCTTTCCCTTGGTCCCTTTATTACCTCTGAAGTACATCAACAAGTTTGGTAATTATTTTCAAAGAAGATGAGCAGCAGAATGCTAGGCTGTATGTTTGTCTCCTGGGGCAATGTGGCCAGTAGAAGAAAGCAGATGCAGGGCCAGAATTCCATGGCTTGAGAGGCCCAAAGGCGAGTCCAGCAAGATCAGCAGCCAGATCAACCCTTTCTGTGTTTTGACACTGCTGACTTCAGTCCTTAAACCACTGCAGCAGTCAAAGTGACTTAGCAGAAGTGACATAGTCTTACACAAACTAGTAGCAATGCTTGAAGTTTATACTTTTTTATGAGCATAGGTTTCTTTTGTGTTTCTGTCCCCATTTAGTTTAAAAGCTGCTTCAGGGTTTGTACTATTTTACTGTTTTCACATTGCAGTAATTATAAACTAAGCATTTGCCAAGTGTTCATCACAAGAGGGAGAAAATGAATCAGTTCCTACCTGTTTTCTTCATTTATTTACTTGTTTGTCATTCATTCAATCAGCAAACATGTATAGAGCACCTACTTTATGCTAGCATTGTTAGAAGCATGGGGATATAACAGCAAACAACAAAACCCAACATTTCTTCTGTAATATTCTAGAAGAGGGAGACAAACAATAGGGGAAAAACACATAGAAAGTATTAGGGAGAAAAAAAATTGAGGAATGGGAGATTATAATTTTTTAACGAGGTTGTCAGAAATGACTCTCTGTGAAGGTGATATTTACACTAAAAATTGAATAACTGCGTTTCTCATTCTGCCTGGAATGTATTACCCCCAATCTTCATGGCAATTCAAATCCTATTTGTGCTACAAAACCAAGCCCCTGTGGTTGTCAGGTTTATACTTATATTTAAAAAGTATTTATTTATCTGAAATTCCAATTTAACTGGGTTTCCTGTGTTTTATGGGCCTCTTTAGCACCCAGTATCCCCCCCAAGCTGGAAATATTCCATTTCTCCTATGAATGGCCGTATGCTGTGTTCTTCTCTCAAGACACCAGTGTCTCCTGTGACATCACACTTGTGTGGAGATAGATTTATTCCCTTTCCCCTGCTCTAAATACACAGAAATCAAACCTTTCCTACTCCTCTTTATCTCCAGGACAGGTTGCAGAGAATGGCACTTAGTAGGTATACACATATTTGTTTAATGGATGCACAGGTGTGTATATAAACTCTGAAATGAGAATGTTCCCAATATAGTCACCTTCTTCAGGACCCCTGCCTTTTCCTGAAGGCAGAATTATCTACCATCTAAAGTTTGTGTTTCCCAAAACACTCAGTAGGCTTGTGAGTGTTCCACTTTTGTGTTCTAATACACAATTCCATTGGAGTCTGGGCCACACTTGTTCAGCACATAGTGTTTAGGTTGCTTTCACCCAAAATGCTCAGTAGCAGAGGTGCTAACTCACAGTTGTGGGTTGATTTGGGGGACCTGCGCACTGAATGTAACTTGATGCCTGACACTCTTGCCATTGTTATGAATTTCTAGTATGGGATCTTTGAGGACTTGGATCTCTTTGGATGAGAGAGCTCTGTAAGGTCATTTAATCCCTATTGTTTGTCTCCCTCTTCTGAACCCTTTCCCTGCTGTTTCTACCCAGTTAGTGTTCATTTATATGAAAACTGTTATGAGTTTTCCACTTCCAGAAACTAACCTATCCAGTCATGCCAAATGGGAAGGTTCTACATTTGGACAGTGGGAAGTGCCTGTGACAGGAAACACCTAACTTCTCCACCATCCCTGACATATGTTCCGCTCTGTCATCACTCCCTCCAACAGTCTGTCTTCCTGGAGCACAGCTCTTTGGAGGGCTCTTCTGAGAGGTCACATCCTCGTCCCTCCCACACATGTCCTGGGCAGCTTCCTCTGCTCTCCACTACCGACTCATCACTATTACATTGGCTTTCTGTCTCTTTAGGAATTTGTTCAAAGACATTGTTCCTCAATGTCTTTCAGCTCCTTATTTCTTGCTGCACCTTTATACTTAAAAAATCTTTTTTTTTTTTTTTGGAAGGAGTTCTCTGAAGGGAAAAGAATTCAACATGCAAGTTTATTTTTGCCAACTTGCAGCTCAATGCAAGGTGCTCCATGAGATGTCCTTTTCCCCAAAAATATTTTTTAAGTCTGCCCATCCAATCCCGCTTTCCTCATTCCCTGAGAGTAATGTTTTATTTAGAAATCATCCTGTATCATGTGGTGGGCAGGGACCTATGGCGCTCACTCCATGATTCTGTGTTTCTCTTCACAACTCTGCCACGTGGGTGGCTTGAAACTGGTTATAGTGGCAGTATTTGCACCACAGGAAATGACAACTACCAGAAATGTGGGTTCTCTCTCTCCTCCTTCTCTTCACACTAGGTGAGCTCCTTTACGGGCATATTGCTGAATATATCCTGTGCCAAGCAAGAGGTTGAACACCTCACTGTGGAGCTTCTGTAGCCATTGCAGCTGAGTTTGATCCCTGGCCAGAGAGGGGACCTACATGACACAGCAGACCTTTCCTGCTTTGCCAGCTATTTCCCTCAACAGTGTATTTTGGTAGATCTGCCTGTTCTGCTCCCTGCTCTGTCTATGGTGAATTCTCTCACCCCACCCCCCGCCTTTGGCCTGTACCCGAGCACTTGCATGCATAAATAAAATCTTTAAAAAATATATATCCTTAACCCCATTGCCAGAAACATTTGGGCACTCATTATACCTCATCAGAATTACTTTAACAGCCTCACTAAGTGTCCCTTTGAAAGTCAGGGAGCTTCTGAGAGCACGTGGTCAAGTTCAAGACAAGGAGATTCCAGTGGCAGAAAACCAGACTGTGAAGGCTTGGAGCCCAGCACATTCCTAGGGAGCTGTTTGGAGAGAGCCAATAAGAGCAGGAATTGCTGAAAGGGAGGGTACAAGGTGCCAGAGTGAACTTCAAAGTCAGCTGGGGGTCAGAGGATGGACAAGGATAGTACTTGATACAAAGGCAGAAACTTTGCTTTTTCTTTCTTTAAGGAGCTGACCTTGCTGGAGCTGGGGTGAATCATTTATTTCACCCTCTTCTTTCCCCCCAACAGGGACCTGACACATATGCTCCACTATCAGAAACAGCCGCAAGTGTAAACACCTGCTGGCAGTGCTAATTACCTATCGCCCCCCAGGATGAGGGCATTGGTTTAACACCTGGGCAGAAGTAGCTGACGGTTAGAACTTGAGAATGTTAGCTTTGCAGTTATTGCAGATACTTGGGTCATTAATCAGAGAAATAGAGCTCTGTACCTGGGAAGCAGGGCCAGAGAGAGTCTTTTACTTTCGATTAGTGGATATTTGTTGCAGAAAGAACATAAACAGATTTCTTTTGCTTTCTGGCAGCAGAGAATGTTCAGACCTTGGAAGAGCCTGAAGTAAACTCATTTGTGTTTTGGTAAAAATTGTTGCCTGAAACATGAGTGAAAGGTGTACTCTTTAGGTTGTCTCCTCTATAAATGACCTTAGTATTTCTGTGTGATCAGACTATGCATCCATTTATTTTAAACCCAGTCTCTTTGATAATATAGCCAATGAAGTAATTGTTAAAAAGTGTCTGGAAAACACCAACAATTTCCTTTTCCTGTTTACTATGCTCCAAAGACATTTTTGGTGTTTCTAATTTATTTGTTCTTGGAGGAATAACAACATTTAAATGTTTTGAGTATTTTCTAAAGGCTACTGTGTCAGGTACTGTGTCGTGGGTGCCATAAAAATGATCTCACCTTTTTTTTTTTAAGATTTATTTATTTATTTATGCATACAAGAACTGGGGTGTAGGCCAGAGATCCTGGGGGTGAGAGGATTCACCATAGACAGAGTGGGGAGCAGAACAGGCAGATCTACTAAAATACACTGCTGAGGGGAGCAGTGGGTGAGACAGTAGAGGCCTGCTGAGCCATGTTCGTCACCAACCTGGCTGGGGATTGAACTTGTGCTGCAGTGACTGCTGATAGCTTGATAGTGCTGAGACTTTAACCCCTGTGCCACCAGGGAGGATCAAAAAATGGTCTCACTTAATGCTTATAACAACTCTATGTGGAAGGACTCTCCACTCTTCACCCAATTTACTGAAGAGCAAACAGAATTAGAAAAATTAACAAAGGTGACTGAGGTCTTACCTCTTTCCATCTGTCTGGTCTGCCTGTCTCTTCTGCTGTTTTTGATGTTGTACAGGGACAACGTGCTGTCAGGGGCTCTCTCGAGGCTTATTTCAAGATGGAGGGTGGGTGGGGTTTGACATTCCTATTGTTTAGACCATCAGTCAAACTTTTCTCATTTAGTTGATTAGTCATCAGGACTTCCTCTGCGGTGGGTCAGACATGTGGCCTGAGCTTTTTGGGAAAAGAACAACTGTTTCAGTGTCCTGGAGCTAAAGTCCATGTCACCCTGGACAGGGAAATTCCATCAAGATCAGATTTGTGTTTCAGAGTTGTATGATGTCATTATTTTTCTGGTCCTACGTGTACAATTCTTCATTAATATTATTTTATGCCAGATTGTATATGTTAGTAATGTTTCTGTTTGTCTTCCCTGGAGATATTTCAAAGAATTTTTGAAGTTATTTTAGAATAAAGAAAAATGAGAAATTCTGTTTTTCTAGTCACGAACTTCAATATGATTCCCACTTTCAAGATAATGTAAAAGGGAAGTTATTTCATCAAGGCAGTATGGCTAGGTAACAGAAAGCAACAATAACCCTTTCAAAACAATTAATTTTCCTCAGAGTAGTTTCTCTAATTTGGTTGTTAATAATTGTTGCCTTTTGAGGTGGTAACTTGAATTAAGTTTCCTTAACGCAAATGCTAATGACACAATACCTTCTATTTAAACATTTAAAAATCAGCACCAAACTATCATTTAGGAAAGAATAGGGGCTTATTTAAACTTCGTATTCACCTGTGTTGAACTTCTAGAGCAGTGAACTCTAGAGCAGTGAAATTGCTTTGTAAGATACTGTGATGATTGGTACATTTCATTATGCATTTGTTCCAACTCACAGTATGTTCAACACCAAGAATGGACCCTTAGATGAACTCTGGCCTCTGGGTGATGATGACATGTAGGCTTATCAGTTGTAACAAAAGTACCACTCTGGTGGTAGGTGGGTGTTGATAAAGGGGGCCAGGGATGCATGTGTATAGGAAGAAGGTACATGGTAAATCTGTTTACCTTCCTCTCTACTTTGCTGTGAACCTAAACCTCCTATTAAAAAAAAAAAAGTTCTTAAAAAAACCCAAAGTCAAAGTAAGACAAATTACACCGAGTAGTACTTCCCTAAATATGGGCTAAGAATAGAGTTGCATGGGATGTCTGTTAATAATGCAAGTTTCTAGGCTTCCAACCAGGCCTATTGAACCAGAATCTCTCTTTTTTGGGTCTAAGAATCTGGATTTTTAGAAAAATTTTAACATTCCTCCCCCCCACCCTGACTCATGTTTGAGAGTTATTGGATTAGAGGAAAAAGATGTAAGCTTCATTGCCTGATAGACTTTAGTCTTGACTATCATTTTGTAGTGTTAAGATCTTGAGCAAATATCTAACTTCTGGGTGTTCTGTGTTCCTCACCTGTATAATGAGAACAATACTATTTTCCTGGAAAGGACATCATACATAAAATCTGCCTATTACTGGACCTGGCATATTGTAAATACACTTAACATGTAACAGCTATTGCTACTCATGCATCACCATGGTGAAATAGTCTCTCTCAATACCAATGGATAAATTCATAACAAGTCATTGAACAATTACCATCTATTAACTTTTCAAAAGGTTACTTGAAGTAAAGGAAGCAATTGCTCAACTAGAGGGATGAATTACTTCAGAAATGTCTTCCTTGAAGCTGTGGGCAGCCGTGAATTGAGGGGTTCTGTCTCCAAGATCAGTGGTTCCTAACCACTCAGAAACTCCTGGGTACTTATTTTACATGCAGCTTCTGGGGCTCCATACCATGCTTGCCAGGTAAGAACTCTGGAGAAGCAGAACATATATATGGTACATGTACAATAAGCTCCTAAGTTGATAATTTTGGGATTTAATGAAGATTTCATCATAGACCAACTTTGGGAAACCACAACCCAGAGAATATAAGTGCTTTATTTTTTATATATAATGCTTTTCTTTTCTTCATGCAAACAGTGTGCCCAGGAAATATGATTTCCCCTGACAATGGCAGTGGCAGTAGCTGCAGTCTGGTGGTGGTGGTAGTAGTTAACATTAACTGTGGCCTTCCTGTGACGCAGGCATTGTTCTAAAGTTTCAAAGCACTGACTCTTTGATCCTTACAGCAATATTCAAAGATGGGTATTAAATGTATCTACATTTTCCAGAGTGAAAACCTAGGCACAGATGTTAAGTGCAGAGCAGATTTGGGAGCTCTTCATCACTGAGTTATCCTGCATTTGTTGGGTTCATCAAAGAGCTGAACTGAGAAAGGGACTAAGGCACAACTAGCTCCTGCATATTCAAGGTCAAAGGGCTTTACAATCTTTTTCCAGTTGGGACAAGGGGAGGGGGCAGTTCTAGAACTAGGCTGACTGCTAGGAAGATGAGTGTGGGGGAGGGCAAGGCCTGGCAAGCAGTCTATGTGTCCTGTAGCAGTAGCATCAGGCAGATTGGACTGGTTTGGCACATACTGCACTGTGTTCTCTCCTTAAGCATGACTGTGAGCTGAGAGAAACTAGTCTCCTGGCTCAGAAACATATGCCTGTCAGGAACATAGGATCTTCCTGCTTGGGTTCTTCTAAGCCTCATGTCTCAGGCCTTGGAGGCCACTTTGAGCTCCAGGACCAAAGCCTTTTCTTAATCAAAATTTAGAAAAAAAATTATGTCACTCTCCCTTTAAAAAAAAAAAAGACAGGTATTTTTCCATCTTTAGTGGAAGATAAGTACACAGATACTTTTCACTGTAACTTTTAATTATTGATTGCTAGAAGGAACTAAGAAAGGGCAGTAACCAAACCTAAAGAGTATAGTCTTATTGCAAAAGGGCCGGGACACACAGGGTTTTCAGGCTGGTTGTTGTACCTGGCATCGTAACTGACTGCTTATCTCACAGACAGGTCAAGTTATCTTCTTTTATTCATTATCTCAGCAAACTTCTACAGTCCCCAGTATTCAGATGCTCTGGGAAATGGTTCTCTACCATGATTTTGCAGTAGAATCTCCTAGAGATCGTAGTATAATTGTGGGCTCTAGGCCTGGAGTAGGTTTTGATGGGAATGAGAATTTGCATTTTTAACAACTTACTATGTGTGACAGTCACTGCTTATTCAGGGACAACAGTTTGAGAATTGTTACTCTGGTAGATAAGGTCTAAAGCTATAACTCAGGTGGACACATTGCATTGATCGTCTGTAGGGGATAGGAGATACCAAATAAACTAACACAGAGTGCTTAGTTCAGTTTGAATTTCAAATAATGAGAACTTTTTAAATGTACATATGTCCCAAATACTGCATGGGTTAGAATTATACTAAGAAACTATTTTTTGCTTATCTGAAATTCATGTTCACTAGAGTATTTTTGTATCCTGCATTTTTCTTTGCTAAGTCTGCCCATTCTATGTCAAGGGCATAATATTTGTGAGTTTCCCGAAAGCATAATAGCTATCTCAGTGACTCAGGCTAGCTTTCTAGGTGTTTCCCTTCTATCACCTATCTCATAGCCTCCAAAAGTGGATTTCCCTATGCTGCGGTGGTTCCCTCCTGTCCCAACCTTGCTGAGATATCTAAGACCTACTTGCTTACTTGAGTGTGTGTATCCCAGAGTGGATTGCCCTACGTCCCTTGGAACTTACAGCTGTTGTGTACCCACAGGGACTATTCCACTTCTGTATCTGATGTAATCTTTTCATCAGCTTTAGTAGTGGGGATTTCAGGCCAAGGCAGGGGAAGCCACAAAGAACACTTTGCTACTCTCTACTTTGCTAATGCCAAGACTTGGGCAATGTGCGCAGCTCAGAGGACTCCTTACCAGCTTAGAGAAGCACAGGGTAACTATCTACTGAGCAAGCCAACCTGGTGTCTTTGTCATGCAAAATACATCTTAATAAAATATAGGATGTAAGTGCTTTTTCTAGGCAAGTTAAGGATGACAATTATGTTTAATTTTTAAAGTTCATTATTGCTCTGATAGAGGCATTTCTGAAGTTGACAAGCTTACTGGCTAGAATTTGTCCACTTCTGAGTATTGTTCTTAAAAGTATCAGGAGATTTCTTTGACATTGGTGAGATCGATAATGGAATTGTTGGCTGGAGATCAAGTTTATGAGCCTTCAGTTTCACTTGTGTTTAATGTCCCAGCATTTGTCCTTCACTTCTGGTCATTTCCAAAAGGAACATTGGATTTGAACTCACAGCCCAGGGTCATATGACTGCAGAGTTTGTCTTAGAATGTGCTGTAAATCTCTGGAGTGACTATTTAGAAGGACAACAGAGTACTCTTCTTACAGATACTGTAATTCTGTTTTCAGGAGCTGGATCTTGAAGTGTTTTCCCAGTAATGAAGTCCTATTTCCAGATATTCTAATAGAGTTAATTGGAAACCTCAGACTTCATTTTTGTTTTTCTCTGAGGATCTGAGGAATGATGTCCTGTTAAGTATTTGTATTATCACTCAAGACCTTCCCTTGTTTAAGAAACAGATGTTAGAAGAGAATACAATCAGAAGTGAGGAGAGATGACTATAACTGAGAACAAATATTTATTTTCACTTGTTATGGCTATGTAACGAGTGGCTTCCCACAATAAGTCAGCAATGAATGAACAATCAAATCATAAATGTGTCAGGAATGTTCCTGCACACAAACAGGAAGCCATTATTAAAAGTGGTATGCATTTTTGAGTGTTTTTCCATTAGTCTTTATGTATTTGGGCAGTGCCATTCATAGACTCTTGCCTCATCTTGCCTCATCTAGTAATCAGTAGCAGGCCAAGAGATAGCCAAGATTTTCTGGTGTTATTTATGGTCAAGGAAAAGGTCCAGATTTCTGACCTGAAGGAGGAAGGAGCCCATTTCTTAAACTCCACTAGTTTTGTGCACATCCTAGTTTTGCACATCCTAGAACATTATGTGATGGCAAATAATAGCAAACAGTAGGGATGGCAAAGAATTGGAGAGTTTAATAAGTGTCAGTTAAAAGATATTTGGCATTTTTTTTTTAACCAAGAAAAGCAGTCTATTCTATTCTTGCTAAATACTCCATGTGCTAACAGAAGAGCATTTAAAGTAGTAGGAAAAAACAGTAGTCAGTTAATGAGTTTTCTATTTACATTCCAAACTAATAAGCTAATTTTTTGTGCGTTTGTTTGACTTAACAGATTGTGTTTTAATTACAAGTCATTAGCTTGTCATTAATAAATGAAACAGCTTCATTTTCATACGTATTTTTGAATATTATACAACTCAGTTAACATTTTAGTATACAGAAATAATACCTAATTTAGGTGAAATATTTGGCTTAAATGAGAGCATGTGACTTATGGGTAACTCAGCCTTTGACTCAATCCAGTAGATTATTAAAGAGTAGAAGGTGCATGGGATGGTTTCTGAAGTCAGACTATCTTTATTCAGGTTCTCATTCTGCCATTACCAGTGCATGACCTTGGCAAGTTACCTAAATTCTCTGTGCCTCAGTTTCCTCATTAGTCAATGAAGGCAATATTATTACCAACCTCTTAAAGATGTTTCCAGCAGTGAGATATTGCATGTCAAGTACCTAGCACAAAGTAAGCACTCAACAAATACCAGCTTTAAGCAAAATAAAATCAAACAAAATTTGAACTTTGATATACTTGAATGGATTTCTTATTATATTTTTTCATGATTGCGTGAAGTAGAAACCACATTGGGTACCTAATGCAAATGAATCAGCAGCAACTATTTGAATAATAGCCATATCTTGAACACTGATAAGGATTTGTTGGATATCAATGGTAAATGTATTAAGAGCATATTTAATAAAATCAAATACCACACAATAAACTTCTTATTTTCCAAGGTCAAAACAAGAATAGTACAAAAGAAATATAATGTTATTTGGCTTCATTAAAAATGGTGTTTCTAATCTTGTTGTTTTCACATTTATTCATAATAGGCTTTAGTGTTTTAAAAATTTTTGAGATCTGTAATTTCTAGACTTGGGCAGTAACACTAACAAATCATTGGAAAACCAGTAAATAGACCTGTCGTTAAGGATGTGTTTTCTGGGGCCTGGCTTTCTCTGCTGCAACAGTTGTGACTGTGGGTTGGAGACTGGGCATGGAAGGAAGTCAGGCAAGGTGGGTGTGTGGTAGAGTCGGTGGTAATCTGGTTGATTCAACCACTCAAATCATTAGTGAGGTCCTGACTTCAACAATGTTCTTTGATGAAGTCCTCAGTTTTCGTGACCAGAGAGGGCCAAGAAGATGTTGGTGTGGGGTAGGGAAAGCAAGGGAATGCACAGAATAGTGAGTCTTCTCTGTGCCTATTTGCTTTCCTACTGTACTAAAAGGATGTGGAAACTTTTTTAACTGCTTTGGTTTCACTAATTGGAATGGTTACTCATTCATACTCCAGTAGGCCTTTGTGGATATAGATGAAGCCCTTACTTTGGTGGTTCTGACTTCCACAAGGATCTCTATTAAGCTCCGACAATTCTCAAAAATGATCTCCACGAAAGTGAAATTTGTATTTGCTGGTTGACTTATTCTGTGAACTGACTTGATAAAATTGATTCCAATTTTATATTTGTACAGACTAGAGAAAGAAATTGAAATGCATTGCATCACATCTAACACACAAGTCTGGACTTTACCCCATACTCACAGAAGTATGTACTTATTGTGTCTTGTACTGATTCATCTTGTCTCTT
This sequence comes from Galemys pyrenaicus, assembly GCA_019455555.1. Classification (NCBI taxonomy): domain Eukaryota; kingdom Metazoa; phylum Chordata; class Mammalia; order Eulipotyphla; family Talpidae; genus Galemys; species Galemys pyrenaicus. The sequence continues at coordinate 18,894,862 of JAGFMF010012281.1, forward strand.
TTTGTTCTGTTAATTGCTGATGTCCTTCCTTTTGGCTATTCCTAAAAGGTAGCTGAGCTTGCTTTGTTTACCCCACCTTTTTTTTTTTACTAGCACACATCACATCATATTTAATAGAAGGACCATAATCAAGCACTTAATAGGTATGTTCTGTATGTTGAAACCTTTCAGAATATCTCATGTATGTTACCTTACTTAAGTTTTGTCTCAAGGATATATGTATAGATTCTTTTCAGTCATAATTAGAAATTCTGAAACTCAGAACATTTAAATTCTATGCTTATGACTAAACATCTAGTGAGTGGCAGGTACACATTCAAAATACTTTGAGTTCATCTTCAAAATCCATTCTCCTTTACTAGGCTATGGTGAATTAAGAACTTTGTCTTTTGAGTGCTTAATTATCTCATATAGAATCCAACATTGCTTTCATATTTTTTTATTGTCTTTCAGGACAATGCTATTCTTCCTATACTCTGTCAATTTCAAGATTATTCAAAGCAAGATAACATAATCTCCACACAAAATAAGATTATTTTTCTATATTTCACATATATATATTATTTACTATGATATTTATAGTACAGTGCAAGGCATATAGGGGGTACAAACATAAATAAAGCATTATTTATAACCTTAAGAGCTTCTATTTTAATGGCAAAGGAGTGAACATAAGCTCTACATACAAATCTATAAAATATGATGAGAGAATAAAAATAATTATTGATAGATGATTTATGATAGGAATTGATAAAAAGGCAACCAGAAGACTTTCCTATTTTGAGCTTCGATAAGATTTAATTTGGAGAGGGGAGATCAGAGAGAAAAGCTGTTGGCCACATTTTTTTTTTTAAGATTTATTTATCTATGCATATAAGAACCGGGATATAGGCCAGAGGTATGGGTATGAGAAGATTCACCAGAAACAGAGTGGGGAACAGAACAGGCAGATCAACTGAAACACATTGCTGAGGGGAGCAAGGGGCAAAGCAGGAGAGGTCTGCCATGCTATGTGGTTCACCTCCCTGGCAGTGGCTGGGATCAAACTTGTGTAGCAGTGGCTGCAGTTTGCATCATAGTGCAGTGCTTAACCCGCTGCGCCACCAGGGAGGCCCCTGTTGGCCATATTTCAATGTTTACAAAGAGATTCTTTTCTGGTAAGAAATAATAATTGTTGCAAAAAAAGGTTAGAATGGGGTATAGGATATGCAGACACTCATAAATTTTATCAATATTTTCTCCAGGCTCTGATAATGTTGATAACCTCCAACACAGAGTGAGAAAAGATCCTACTCCTCTCATCACAGTTATACTCAATCTGATGACCAATAATTCATTCATTCAATTTAATGCTACATATGCAGAATTGATTGAGTTGGAATACACAGTGGTGAACTGATCTTATATTCTATAGAGAAAATAAGATGTCTATAAAAATTAATATCCCATGGTAAGAAGTGATAAAAGTATTTAGAGAAGGACAGAGAAATCATTATAGTATTTGAGAGGAAAAATAGGTTATTTTCATTGGAGGAATCAGGGAAGCCTACATGAAGGAGATGATAATAAAATATTAATAGCAAATCTCTTTTATTTCTTATTAGGTAACAGGCCTAAAGCACATATTAAGTGAATGCTCACAAAGTCCTAGAAAATAGAAATAATTATTCTCCTTCTTTTTTTTTTCCTAATAAGGGTAGAGATATCAAATACCTTGCCAGCAAGTGACCTGATGTTTGGCTCTAGTGTTTAGTCATTTAGTCATCTATCTTTCTTTACCAGGTTGCACCATGAAGAATGGATAGGAAAGGATTTTTACACAGAACTAACAAAACAAATAGGGACACAGCAGCAGGAAAGGATAAGGAAAACTTGGGGAATTAAATCATTTAATTTAGCCTGGCACATAAATGGAAATAATTGTAAATAATGGAAAAGGAAGGCTATGTGTGTTAGTTTAAGCACGGGCCATGGAGAGTGTTAAGTTGCTCTCTAAAGAGGTATGCTTTACTTTTTATGATTGAAAGTTTTTTAAAAAAACCCTCATTTTGTGACATAAAAATAATGGCGAAGAACTTCCAAATGTGGGCAGAGATTTAGGCATTCAAGTTCATGAAGTTCATAGATCCACAAATAAAATCAATTCAAAGAGATCTCTTAAGACATATTATAATGAAACTGTCAAAAATCAAAGACAAAGAGAGAATGGAGAAAACAGCAAGAGGAAAGAAGCTTATCACTTACAAGGGAACCCCTTAAGTTTATCAGCAGATTTCTCAGCATAAATATTTCCAGGCCAGGAGAAAGTGAGGTGATATATATGAAGGGCTAAAAGAAAGAAAAAATTTGCCAAACCAGAATTCTTTTTCTCACAAAGTTGTTCTTTAGACATGAAGGAGAATTTCTCAGATAAAAGATGAGGACGTTCATCACCGTTAGAACTACCTTACAAGACAGGTGTTGAAATGAGTTACTCAAATTGAAATGAAAGGACACTACTTAGTAACAGAAAAATATATGAAAATATAAACACACTGGTAAATAAAGCATATAGTAAATTTGAGAATATTTTAATACTATATTATGATGGTGTGTTAATCATTTAACCCTAGGATAAAGCACAAAAGTACTGAAATAACTAGAGCTATAATAATTTATTAATGGATATGCAATACAAAAAGATGTAAATTGTGACATCAGAAACAAAATGTGGGGAAAGGAAGTAAGAGTATGCGATTGAAATTAAGAGGTTATCAATTTAAAATAGCCATTGTTATAAAATGTTTAATGTAAGCCTCATGGTAACCACAAAGTAAAAATTTATGGTAGACACACAAAAGACAAAGAGAAAGGAATCAAAGATTACTACAACTGAAAATAATCAATTCACAAAGACAACAAAAGAGAGAAGACAGCAGGAAAGCAATGAATAATATGGCATTGGTAAGTTCTTGCTTATCAATAATTAACTCAATGTAAATGGGTTAAATTTCTTATTCAAAAGACAGAGTGGCTGAATAGATCAAAAACAAGACACAAGTATATCCTATCTATAAGAAACTCAATTAAGCTTTAAAGACACAAATAGACTCCAAGTGAAGTGATGATAAAGGTATTTAATGCAAGTGGAAACCAATGGAAAGCAGGGATACTATACTTATATGAGATAAAATAGACATTACACCAAACCTATATACCAAGAGACTAAAAGATAATTATATAATGATCCAGGGATTAACTCATCAATAGCACATAACAATGATAAATATGTATGCACTGAACATTGGAGCGTCCAAATATATTAATCATATACTAACAAATCTATGGGAGGAGTAGACAACAATACAATGTTAACATCCCAATATCTTACTTTCAGCAATTGATAAATGATCCAGAAAAAAATAAAACACTGGATTGAATGATACTTTAGAGCAAATAGACCTCAAATAAACCTAATAGACATATGCAGAACATCTCAGCCAACAGCAGAATACACATTCTTCTCAAGTGCACATAAAACATTCTTCAGAACAGATCATTTATTAGGTCACAAAACAAGCCTATCTTTTCAAACAAAATAGTATAATAGCAGAAATCAGTAACTGGTCATAAATTACTAAATGAACAAATTTGTGATAATTAAATAGAATGCTGCTGAGCAACCAATAGTCAAAGAAAAAAATCTAAAGGATAATAAAAAATTATCTTGAACCAAACAAAAATGAAAACACTACATGCCAAGGGTTTTGGGATGCAGCCAGAATATGCTCAGATGGACATTTATAGTGTTAAGTATCTACATAAAGAAAAAAATCTCATATAAACAATCTAACTTTCCAGCTCAAGGAACCAGGAAAATAATAATAAGCTTAACCCAAAGTTAGCATAAGCAGACCGAAAAAAAAAAAAAAAAAACAGAACAGAAGTAACTGAAATAGAGAATAGGAAAACAACACAGACTCAAGAAGACTCTTCTAACCTTTGGTTTTGGGGGTGACTTGTTTTTATGCTGAAGTATTTAACTGCTAGGTGCAGGACCCTCAAATGCTCTCTTCTCTTGCTGTAGTGAGTGAGTGTGGAATCATGTGGAGGGGAGGCACCAGAAATGGAAGTAGTTAGATCACTGAACTACAACTGAGAAATTCTGCATTCTGCTTTGGTGTGAGCAGACTTCTCTTGTTAAGCTGCAGAGATTCGGGGGTTGCTTGTTATGACAATATAGCATAATCCTGATCAATACAGTCTATTGGTGGGAAATCTCTATTGGGAGTTTATGGAAATTGTTCAAGAATTTTGTCTTTGGAGTAGGGGGTGTAGTAAGAAGGGGGATTGTCTGAAAAAGCAAACTTTACTCATATTTCCTCAGTGCTGTGAACTGAGGAACAAAGGGTTCTTTTTTTTCCTAAATGTGCTTGTTACTTGTTTTAATTTTTATCTTGCTTTATAGGTTGTTTTCAAGAATTATTTTATTTTTTATATTCTTTTATGCTGTTAGAGATAACCATAAGACTTATTTTATTGACAATAAAGCCATAAATTATTACAACGGGCATTTACCAGTTTTAATCAGCTAAGTGATCAGAGGAGACCCCTAAGTTGCTTAAAGTTACTCTCACAGTGAAAGTTCCACTAATGAACAATTAAACAAAATTACAGATGGTTAATGGAGTTTCCAGTGTACTTAACCAACATTTATTAATGATAATAGTGGATTTATGTTTTTATAGCTTGTCATATTTAAAATATAATACACACATGTATATGTCTCAGTCCTGTTTGCCCTTGGTGAGCCAGGCTTGAGAATTAAAATTTGTATGCACTTGGTGAAAAGAATAATTTTATGATGCTTGATTTTACTTGTGTGGTATCTGATGTTCACTTGTTTGTCTTCTTGTAATTCTGTAGTGTTGTACCACTGAGGTTTGGATTAATAAGTCAAATGTAAGCACTTTATGGAGCTCATAGTTGATGCTTGGTGAATATTGGCATAAGTCCAATCCATATAAAAAATTCAGCAAAAACAACAAAATAAATAACCACAACAACAAAATAGAGAAACATCTATCCACTACATTTTTAGTTGAAAATAATTTCAGCATGAGGGTAAAGAAAGAAACAAATATCACATGGGTTTGCTAGCCTTTTAACACCAACAGCTACATTTTGAAAAGATCTACGAAATTGGCCAATTGATAATTAAAGAAAGCTCATTACCAAGCACATACAAAAAAGCTATTCACCTTTGAAAGATAGCATTTTCATTACAGAAACAGCAGAAAAGGACTTAGGAAACAAATGAAAAAACATTAAAATGCAAATTACTGCAGCTAATTGGTCGTCTCTTCAAAAATATTCTGAATTATTAATTTATAAGAGTAAATCTCTTCCTTTAAATATAAGATAAGGAAATGATATCTTCCCCTCATAGTTAGTATTAAATTTATAAAGATTCACTCTTCTTAGTATAGTTATGTTAGCATTTTATCCAGGGTACAAGGAGGTAGAACCAAAGAATTTCAATTTTCTCCAAAATTCTAAACTCTGTGAAATAGTTTGATGCTGAATTTCTAGTCTCTATATAATTAGTAAAGAACCAAGCTGAAGTCACATTTATTAAATAGGAAGTTCCACTTATCCCCTGAAGCAATATAAAGATAATCAATGATTCTGGCTTGACAATTAATAGTAACTATTCATCTTGATATTTGACTATACTTTTTGGTTTCTTTGATATTATTTTCTCCCTTCTTCACTAGATATTTTTTTTCTCAACCTACTGGTTCCTTTACCTCTTTATAACATCTTCAGAACCCCAGGGTTCACTCCCTTATTCTTCCCTTTTATGATGTCATCTAATCCCATGGTTTAAATACTACGTGAATGCTGACATTCCAGATTTTTATCTCTAGAACTGATCTTTCCTTTGAGTCTCAGACTTGAATGTCTAATTGCTGACAACAATGCTTGTTAGCTATCAAAAGGGATTTCAAATCAGTGTGCAACATCATGGCTGAATCTCAAAAGCATTATGCTGAGTGAAAAGAAGCCAGAAACATAAGACCATATGCTCAATACTGTATGGTTCTGGTTCTATGACAAAATTATGGTGACACCCAGAGGTTTATGGTGGCAATTGGAATTCATGGCAAAAGAGCATAAAGTAATTGTTTGGAGTATGGAAATATTCTGTATTTTAGCTATGTGACTGGATGGTGGTTATATAATAATGCATAGTTGACAAAATTCATTGAACTACATATTTAAAATTGGTAGTATGTTTCACAAGTGATTTGCACCAATTATTCTGCATCAAACCTGATTTTAAAAACTGCTGAGATGTCATTTTACTGCAATTAAGATAAAATCAAAAGCACCATCATTCTTTTTTTTTTTTTTTAAAGATTTATTTATTTATGCATACAAGCACTGGGGTACAGGCCAGAGGTGTGGGGGGGGGTGAGACGATTCACTACAGAAAGAGCTGGGAGCAGAACAGGCAGATCAACGGGAGCACACTGCTGAGGGGAGCAGCGGGCACAGCAGGAGAGGTCTGCCATGACATGTGGGTCCCCTCCCTGGCCGGCAGCAGGGATCGAACTTGTGCTGCAGTGGCTGAGGTTTAGCTTCATAGTGCGTTGCTTAACCCACTGCGCCACCAGGGAGGCCCCAAAAGCACTATCATTCTTATTTAGCCATATGGATCTTTTTCCTTAAAATCATTAAACTGGTTCCCATTCCTATGCCTTTATCCTAACTCTTCTGTTTGCTTGGACCTTTCATTTTTGTTTTTTTTTAAAATTGCATTAACAGTTTATTATAAAAGAATATGATAAAGGGCATAGATGAACATCCAGATGGGGAGAGGAGACATATAAACCAAGGTATGGGAGAGGGCACAATGCTTCCATGCTCTCTGGCCTGGAAATTTCTTTCTGTGACAATCTGAGTGCTTGAATAACTAACCACATTTATTTCAGAAGCCAGTCTCACACAGACTTTTTCTGTTGGTGGAATCTAAAATAGGTCTTCTTTCTCCTTCAAGTCAAACTCTATCTCATTCAGCTCTTTTAGCACTTAGCTATTTAACTAGTCGTGTATTTATTTGCTTTCTTGTTTATTTTTTCTTTCTCTCTTTAGTATGCAAGATTCTGAAATGGAAATTGTTATTTTGGATTCACTGCTAGCCCTCGTAAGTCAAGGTCAGTGTCTGGTATAATGTAGGTATTAAAAAAAATTATTGGCTGGGTGAATAAATAAATGAATAACAGGAACTTAACATATGTCTGTTGACTGACTGACTGGCTGAACCCTAAACCACAATTATGAAAACACTGGCACTTTATATTTAACTGAAGCATTATGGTGCAAAGAATGTGAATCAATGATGTCAATTGAATATGTACATAAAACAAGCACACCCATCAACAGGCACTTAATATAGTCTTTCCATTTGAATGGCACTAAGCTACATGTAACAGTCACTTATTTTGAAGAAAACATTCTGTTAATCATTTCCACTCAATTGTTCAAGTGTTCTCAAATGAATAATTTTCAAGGAAAAGCTTCTTAGTTCAATCTGCTCTGCAATAAACCTCTGCAAAGTGCAGAAATAAGTTATTTTAGTCATTTTTTTTCCCTAGTGTATAGAATTTTGTTCTTCAACTATTGTTAGGAGTGATTTATGGATATCTTTGCTAGACTTGAGAAATTATGAAACCAAGTACAGTTTTCTCTAATAAATCATACTCAGTATAGTAAAATACACTTTGTTTTTATAAATAGGTATATCCTAAAAACAATCATGTAGCCAGCCAGTTCTATTTTAGGAACATAGATATAAAAGGTGTGCTTCCGTTCAATATCTGAAAGATTATATAAGTGAACACTCCACTGGCACTTAAACTGGAGATCATTTTGATAATTCTTTTTTTTTAAATAGATTTATTTATTTATGCACACAAGAGGTGGGGTACAGACCAGAGTTGAGAGAGGTGAGAGGATTCACCAGAGACAGAGCAGTGAGCAGAACAGGCAGATTGACTGAAATACACTGCTGAGGGGTGCAGCGGGCAAGGCAGAAGAGGTCTGCTGCACCATGTGCGTCTCCTCCAGGGCTGGGAGTTGAACTCAAGCTACTGTGCCAGGGATGCTTCACAGTGCGGTGCTCAATCCGCTGCACCACCAGGGAGGCCCCATTTTGATAGTTCAGATAGACTTAAATCTGAAAACCTATGTTTTTATGTGTAAACAAATATGAACCCAGAGTAGAATACCCTTTGCTAATATAACTAAATGAATAGTATTTAAAGATAGAGCAGCTGAATCACAGTAATAGACACACAAGCACACATACTGGACAACAGAAGTCTTCTCTATGATAAGTATATATTCTGCTATTGATTCTAGGCCCTTACACTGTTTCTTTTTTTGTTTTGTTTTATTATGTTTTTCATGGATGTATTAGACCAAACAACTCAAGATGGCGAAAGCGCTTTGTGGAGGTTAAGGTTGTGTTACCTTGAAATTAAATGTTTCACTGCAGCAGCTATAGTCCTTTCTAGAGGAGGGGGGTAGAAAAAGGTAAGAGAGTTTAGCAGAGTATAGATGGGAGAGGGCTTCAACAATGCCAACTGCTGATCATCTCTGCTATAGGTCCTTCAGTTCTCTGAGTCTTTCTCAGAGTGAATAACACATACTTAGGAACATGGACAATCAAAAGTTCTTGATATTTATGTCTTCTCAAGAAGAACTAGGTCAAAAAAATTAACAGTGATTCAGCAACTATCAAATGCTGGTATGTCAACAAGAGACCTAGTGTCAAATCCTAACCTTAAAGATACTGTTACACTATTCTTATTATCTTGTTTGCTACACAATGTGGAATTTAGATTCATGTAGTATCACTTGAAGGAAACAATCACATGATTTCATTTAGTAACCAACATGATTATTTTGAAATTGATTAACCCACTCCATTTCCTTTTTCTTTTACTTTAAAGACAAAGTAACATGTACTGATTATGCTCTGTATGTTGATTCTCTATAAGGGACATTGTAAAGTTTCCAATGCTCAGTGTACTTGGATCTAAAAATTGTAGTCAAGGTAAAGGAATAGTATTTTTGTTATCTCTTTATTAATCATCTCTTCCCTCCTGAATTCTTAACTATCACATAAAAGCTGAAAAAAATAGTGAAAACACCTACCTTTCTTTTTTATGGCCCCCTAAAATAAACATTGGCTTATTAGGTTGGAAAAGGCATTGCTTATCTATTTTGCTTCATGACCTTGGCTGAAAGAATTCCTTGAACTCTGGATTTATGAAGAAAGTATGACTTTAGGGGAACCAAAAGATACAGACTTTCAGCTAGAAAAAAACTATGTCATGGAAATATAATGTATAGCTTGATGATAATAGTTAATAATACTTACTGCATATTTGAAAGTTGCTAAGATTTTAAAAATTCTTATGATGAGGAAAAGATTTTATAACTGTATGGTTATGGATGTTAACTGGACTTATTATAGTGATTATTTTGCAATATATACAAATATATTGATTCATTATGTTGTACACCAGAAACTATTATAATGTTGTATGTCAAATACTCCTCAAAAAAGAAATAGAAAACATAGCATTATTTGAAAGTAACTGAAAGTAAAAGTTTAACATTGTCTTAAAATAATAACTAGACCAAATTAAACATGTTCTATTAGGGCCTCCCTGATGTTGCAGCGGGTTGAGCACTGCACTCTGAAGCATCTGCCGCATAGCAGCATGAGTCCGAGCCCCAGCCAGGGAGGGGCCACACATGGCACAGCAGACCTCTCCTGCCTGGCTCACTGCTCCCCTCAGCAGTGTATTTCAGTCAGTCTGCCTGTTCTGCTCCCCAATCTCTCTGGTGAGTCCTCTTACCTTCTGTGCCTCTGACCTGTACCTAGCTTATATGCATAAATAAATAAATCTTAAAAAAAAGAATTAAGAAATAGGGCTCTATTATTAAGTATGTCTACAATTTCCCTCACATTAAAAAAAGTTAAAACATTCCCGAGCTATATCATAGTGGAACTAAATATTGAAGACATTATCTAAATAATCAAGATTAATTCAAACTGCTACAGAGTATTGTATTGTATTTTTAAATGAAAGTCAGATCTCCTGAAAGGTACTTTTGATTATTTCCATCAGATATTTTACTAATGATAATTCAATTTAACAAATATTTTTAGGCTATCTGCTCCCCACTTTGTTCTGAACTGGAACTGGCATATGCAAAATAAGTATAAAATAGTTCTTCCACTCAAGGTATTAGCAATCTAATTAGAATGTACAACACATAGGTGTATGCATGTCTCCATGTGTGAAACAATTAGATAAAATTTAGCATAAGAGATGCTTATGTTCTAATGTGAGGTATTTAGACAATAAGTAGCCTGGGAAGTCACAATATTGAGAACAGTTTGAATGTTCCTCCAGCGTGCTAGACTTTCTTCAAATCATGTCAGTTGGGAGGCTTTGAGTCAGTTTGAAATAAAATAATATCCTCCACAGAACAATTTTATACCTATGGCTTTTTGGAATCCACCATTATTGCTTTTCTCTTCAGGTAATAAAGGGCCAAGGGTGTTCCTTTACCCTCTTCTTTCTCTCTAGTTACTGAGCCTCTTTTTTGCTGTTGTCTCTGTCTTCTGTCAGCCGCATCTCATTTCTTATTTTGGTTTTCCTGACTGCATTCCAAAAGGCTGATCTAAAGTCAAGTTATTTCGTTTCCTGGGAAAAATCATTTCTTTGCTATTCTGGTTACCTTGGTCTCCAGCTTTAAGTTTAAGTCACTAATTGGTATATTTCTTTGGCATAAGGTGCCATATGTCTCTTCAAAACTTTTTTGTAATTCATAATTTTAGAATTGTGAGCTGCCAATATTAGTATGTAACACATGTCTAAAAAATACATGGGGAAATTTGACACAAGTATACAAAGATAACATTCAGAACGTGTACTGTAATAAAAATGAAACTCCATCTTTAAGTTGAAAACTTACTTTTTTGGGGTGAAATAACAAAAATATAGCTCATGCTATTTTTAATGCTTTTGTAAAGAGTAAACTTTAGAAAAAGTGACCTGAAAATATGACTAGTTGGAATAATAGAAAAGAGGTGTGCTATATCATGAATCAAAATAAGTTTATTTTTGAGGAAAACAAAACGACTAGCACAATGATGTGTTTCAAGCCCTATGAAATATATTGTGTGCTAGAAACTAGGTATATAAAATACCCTTTGAATTAATTTTCTTCATGATAACAGTGAGTTAAAGTACTAAAGTTTGATAAAAATTATATTCTGAGAAACGTATTAAAGCAGAGAGATAATAGTGTTATAATTATCACATGGAAGTCTCAGAAAAGTAAACCTGGCACAAGCCAGTACATAGTTTAAAATGGTGAATTCAGCTGTTGGTGAACAATGAGAAAGAACTGAAAAGCTGCATTAAAATATTTTTGGGGAAAACATTCTCCAAATAAAACTCTAAACACAAACCCTGAACTCACATAGATATAAATGACTAACATGAAGTTTCATATTGCGCACCCTTATTTATCCTAATAAATACATAATAATCAGTGTGCTCATTGATGGTCTTTATGTCCTTCAGAACCCTGCTCAAAGTAGCTCCTCCAGGGAGCCTAAAGCTTGTACTTCTTTCTTGAGTTTCGATCATTTAATTTAGTTCCTTGGTCTTGACACTTTTTTGTGTGAAGACATTTTAACATATATAATATATGCATATAAATCATCTGAAGATGAAGATGTCTAGATTAATGATCAGAGGTCTCGTTCATGCCACCTATGAGTCATGCCATCTAAAGTCATGCCACCATGACTTTATCTAGAAGGATACCTGATTGATAGAACTTCTTAAATTTTAAATGTATAATGCGTTATTGTTGACTCTAGGTACTATGCTGTATAGCAGATATCAATGACTTACTAATCTTGCATAATTGAAACTTTATATACATTGAACAATTCCCCCCAACTTTCTCTTTCCTCCTACCCTTTGGAAAAACTACCATTCTACTCTGCTTTTGTGATTTTGACTGACTAGATATTAGATATTTCACAAAAGTGGAATCCATAGTATTTGTCCTTTTGTGACTGACTTATTTCACTTTGCATGATATACTCCAAGTTCATCCATGTTATTGCATATGGCAGGATTTCCTTCTATTTTCAGTCTGAATAATATTTCATTGTATTATTATCCCACATTTTCTTTCTACCTTCACCTGTTAATGGGTATTTAGGGTTTTCCATATTGGAGCTATTGCGAATAATGCTGTAATAAATGAGAATGCAAAAATCTCTTTGAGACCATGATTTAAATTTTCTTTGGATATGTACATAAAAGTGGGGTTTCTGATTCACATGAGAATGCTATTTAAAAAAATTTGAGGAACCTATATACTCTCTTACATAGTGACTGCAACATTTTACATTCTCTTCAGTAAATGTGCAACATGTATAACAATGTACAGTGTATAATTTCTCCACATTTTCACTAATATTTTCTGCCTTTTTTTTTTTGATAGTAACCATTCTAACAGGTCTGAGGCAATATCTCACTGTGATTTTCATTTGCATATTCTAGATAATTAGTGTTGTTGAGCATATTTTCATAGACATTTTGGCCTTCATCTATTTTCTTTGAAGAGATGTCTGTTCTAATCTTTTGCTAATCTTTTAATCACATTATTATATTTTTGATATTGACTTATATGAATTCCTTATAGATTTTTGAATATTAACCTTTAGCAGATATAGGGACTAAATGTTTCTTTGCTATTTGCTGTGAGGATCATTTCCAAAGACTTTTTTTAAAAAAAGCTATTTATTTACTCATACAAGAGCTGGGTACGGGCCAGAAGCACGGGGGTGGTGGTGGGGAGAGAGGGGGGAAAAGAACAGGTAGATCGCAGGAGACACACTGGTAAGGGGAGCAGCAGGCGAGGCAGGAGGGGAGCAGCAGGCGAGGCACCATGTGTGTCCCCTGCCTAGTGGGGCTCAAACTGGTGTCATAGCTGCAGTGGCTGCGGAAGCCCCACAGTGCAGTGTTCAAACCCTTGTGCCACCAGGGAGTCCAATTTCCAGAGACTTTAAATTATTGTTTTCTTTACATGAATTTTCACCAGTTTCTCTGGGAGTGGGGAAGGGTGAGTTCACAGAGCTCCTGCCAGAAGTGGAACCCATACATTTATTTTAAAACAATATAACAAACTCATGATGACAGAAATGACAGAAACACATATAAAAACACATGTAAACTAGTACTTTGACACATTCAAATTTCTGTGCTCTTTATACCATCTTGCTGTTTTCCTCACACATCAAAGTGACTAAGTTTTGAAATTGTCTTAAAATCATTTTATTAAATAATTATGCAGATGTAAAATATGTTCCATTTAATATTAATTTTGAAATTGCACATAGATGGGGGCCTATATAGCCTTCTAGGGTTCAGTTTCCTCCCACATTATATTATTAAGATTTGTCCATATGTAGCATGTAGTGGTAATTTATTCATTTTTGCTTCTACTTCTACAGTGTGAATTTATTTATAAGTACTTTCTCCATTTGCTGGCTACTGGCTTGCTTGTTACTAGTTTATCTTTTTATTAAGTGTTTATCTAGTTCTACTATGACTTCATAGTAGACTTCATCCCCAGCAATTTATGAAATTGGTGATAGCAGGTAATTATTTATAAGATGTTGAAGACAATTTTCAGTCTTTTATCAGTCCACACATTGCCATTCAAGTGAGTTGGTTTTTCCCACCTCAAAAAAACTTGCTTTCTTGGCCTTTGTGATACCTCTATTGTGGACTCTCTCACTTCTCTGAGCCCTTTTTTTATAGCCTCCCCTTTTTTTATAGCCTCCTTTGTCCTTTCCGTCTTTACCACATGCCCTCTAACTGGTTTCCTGAGGACTTGATCCTAGAATTTATCCTTCACTTGAGACTCTCTTTTAATGTGAAGGATCCCCTCAAGTACTTATTAAAATCTGGATTTTGGGAATTCCAAAGAGATTCTGATTTAGTTTATAAAGGTCAAACAAAAGAGTTTGCATTTTTAAAAATGATTTATTTATTTATGCATACGTGGACTGGGGTATAGGCCAGAGGTGCAGGGTGTGAGAGGTTTCACCAGAGATAGAGTGGGGAACAGAACAGGCAGACAGATTGAAATACACTGCTGAGGGAAGCAGTGGGCAAGACAAGCGAGGTCTACTGTGCCATGTGGGTCACCTCCCTTGCCAGGGATCAAACTCCCGCTTCAGTGGCTGCAATAGCTTCATAGAGCTGTAACTTAACCCCTTGCAACACCAGGGAGACCCCAAGAGTTTGTATTTTTAACAAGCACCCATCTCTGAGTGGATTTAGGTAGTTTTCAGATTTAGGTACTCTTGCAAAAAAATCTTTTTTTTTTTTGTTCAATTTATGATATCATCTAGAGGTGTCATTAAAATTAATTTTTACAAGAAGTAAAAGGCACTAATAACACTTTGAAAAACCTGCATTTGGAATTGCATTTAAAGAGAATAGATTAGCTGTCAAGATGAGTTATGTAATATTTTCTCTGCCTTGGAGATAGCATCAACATATGAGCTACCTGTGTGGCAGATCTATTGGTTACAGGACTGATGGAGTATCTTTTATAGTCAGTGGTGCAAGTCAAGTCAAGCAGTTCCTTGAATCAAAAGGAGCCAGAAAAGCTAAAAAATGTGGTACCCTCATATGGAAAATTGATTGATAGAAAGGCTTTCCCTGTTATCTATAGATTTGGATAGCGTGGTGCTGATGTGCAAGATGATGCTGATAGTAGGCAATGTTCAGTAAATTAGCATTTTGTAGGCCACATTAAGGATTTTTGGCTTTACCTAGATTGGAATAAGATGCCCTTGGGTGTTTTAGATAGGACGATTAAGTGGAGGCAGAGGTCCCATAATTTCAGATACGTATTTTGAAAAATTCACTTTGGTTTTGTGTCATGAATAAGATGAGTGAAGGATTCATTTGTATATATTGGTTGAGGAAGACTAGAGAGAAGGTTATTGTTGAAGTCCAAGAGAGATAGCCTACAGTTGAATCATAGTGGCAGTAATAGAGATGCCATTTGACTCTAAAAATCGTGATTTACTCTCAAATGAGCTTTTAATGAGAGCAGACAGGAAATGAGAGAAAATGTGGTTGAGATACTCCCAGGTGCCTAACTAGTACTACTGGGTGAATAGAGGTATTATTTACTGAGGAATGGCATGATGCTAAACTTTTGGGTCTTTGATCATGCAATATACTCTCTTTATATCTGAAATATAGTGACCTACAGAATGGTGTTTTAGATAGGACACAAGTCCTGTCCTGTGTTTCTTTTTTTTGTGAATGGACAACTAAGGAAATATATATTCCATATTCATTAATTTCTCTTATTATTGACAGTTTTTCCCAGATGGATTAAAGCACGATACTGACAGTTTATCTCTCCTGACAAGAAAGAACAAGAGAATTGGCCCAACTGGTCAGGTGACTGTCCTAGGGCTAATCAATAGTGTCCAGATAGGTCGGGCCATGGAAGAGCATAGCTGCTTCTGTGAGAATCCTGTGAATGGAATGGGATGGGGAGAATTTAAGAATTGTAAGCATATTCATAGTCCACACAATGCCTGTTGGGAAAAGTAGAAAAACTCTTCATTCTCCATAGACCAATGATGGTTGGCAATGAATGTTTCATCTTATTTGGGCTGGAATCCATAGAAAATTTACTTAGTACTGTAAAGTACTTGAAGTACTTGCCTCAGCATTACAAGTATCATAAGATAGCTGATTTTGTATGTTGAAGTCTAGGGAGAATTGTACTTTCTGAGTTAAGACAAACATTTTATTTTTCCACATTTTGATTTCTCTTCTGTAGTCTCCATCCCTAAAAACGACCAAAAAATAAGAAGATACAGTAAATGAGTAAATGTGGTATAATGATGCCATCTTTCCACGCCAAAAAGATTGTTGTGTAAGAATATAGATTTTACATTCTTATTATATAGAGGAACCCCCAGTAACCCAGCCTCTTGTTCTAGCTCTTTTGTGCCTGATTTCACCCTATCCTTCAAAATTTTATTAATTCTACTTTAGGAAATGCTATATGATTTCTTTGGTCCCAAAATGATTCATTTGGGTAATCATTCCATCATTCCACTGAGGTTAAATGAGTATAAAGATTATGATGATACTTAAGAAGGAAAATGAAAAGATAAATTGGTTATGACTAGTATGAAAAAAAAAACTAAACACAATTGCTTTGAGTGTAGATGACTACGGCAAAGGGGAAAAGCCAATTATCCCATGTTGAAAGATTATATGCAATAATTTTAAAAGCTTTCCTATTTGCATAATCATTTTGCATCAGTGTAGGCTCGTTTGTCACTCTATATATGCCCATATTGATAAATTGTAAATTGTGCTTCCCACAATAGTGACACAATAAGACATCCTTTTCAAACACAATTTTATGACTTTTTGAAATGTTGACAAAGTTACTTTTATTATTTTGTACTTTGTAAAGCACATATATTGTTCTTGTTTTGATTCTATTGTTTTCTTTGGGAAAATGAAGGCGCTGTTGATTATCAGACATCCTGAAATTAAAAAGTGTTGGAGGAGTTCAAGGAGAAGATATGACCTCAGCTTGACCAAGAGCTGGACCAGGACCAAAGGCTGCACCACCACCCACTCGCGACCTCGGAACCTACATTCTGCGTACTATTTCCACAGCCGGAACCATTTTACCTGGACACGGCCTTGACGGAGAGGTGTGTTGCTGAACCATCTGGATGGGTTATGTTTCTGAACCGTTTCAGGTCTCTGTAGACACTTTTAAGATTCTCGCGGGTGCATGCGGAGATGTTTGTCCTGCTGCCACTCAAGACCGCGTCTGGTAGGTAAGTTCCCTGCTTATTAAAACCGCCACTTACCATCCTGGAGTCACCTTCTTTTTCCTTCGGTCTCCTCGCCCTCCATCTGCGGGGCCAGTTTCATTTTCACCTGGGAGACTCCCACCTGAGGTTTTCCAACTAACAAAAACTAAAAAAAATTTGTGATTTAGAAAATGGAGCAGGAGAAAACTAATATTTTTTATGTGTTTTAAACCCTTCAAGATTTTGTTGTCTAACTTATTACAACTCCTAATTAGACATGGATGATAAATGGTGATGACAGCTGAATAACAAAAAGGGAACACCACTAGCTACTTTGCTGTTCTCATTGTATCATGGAATATAATCTAAAGCTTTTAAAATGTCAGATTCAGATAAGATAAGCCACATTTTATATGCTTCTATCACTTTCCGATTTTTTATCCCGAGTGCTTGTACCCCACATTTTGAGTCAATAGTCTCCTAAATTCTATTGGAATTATCCCTTGAGTGAGAAGTGTTTAGAGTAAGAAGAAACTTATGCACTCTTCTATTACATTCCTTTAATAGGTCCTGAGAGAATGATAGTACTGACAGAAGAAAATTCAATACATAATTTTCTCTGTTCATGCTTTAATTCTCCCATTCCTTTGTTCACTCATCAATAGTTGTTGGATATCTGTTATGCTTCAAGGAATGAGGGAATGGCAGAGACATGTAAGCATTGCTCTTGCAGGACTACTCCAAGACAGTATGAAAGAAAGCTGTCATCCAGTTGTTACAATAAAGAGAGGTTCATGCTAGGGGGCAGAATGGAAGTCCAATACAGCAATATATAACGATTCTAGGGGACGAGGAGACTAGTTACATGAGTATCTTGGGAGAAGTGGCATTTGAACATCCCTTAAGGGATGAATTGCTATTGGAGTGAAACCAACAGGAAGGATCTTTCTGTTAGGACCAATCCCATGCACACAAGTGTGGAAAGATATGCTTGTTAGAGGTCATGTGCATGACTTTCTGTGGCCAACACTTTGGATGCCTATAAGGCAGGTAAAGAGAGGAATATAGAAACCATGGGATGTTCCCAAGGTGATGGAGAACAGTCCTTTTGTCCTACCCATGAAACACCATTACTAACCTTTTGTTAATATTGCAGAAACTTTCCCAAAGCAATTGTTTACTTTGTAAGTCATTATAAGTGAGGTTTATACAACTTTGAAGTTTCCTGATTAACCATCAGTTCTCCATTTCATTTTGTAATGTGGAGGCTCGGCCTAAGTTTCATAACTATTTCTTTAAGTTGATAAACCAAATACAATTCCTTTTCTTCCATCTTAAATACCAGTGAGTGCTACTGTGAATTGATGAACACCTGTTATTTGTGAAATTACCTCTATTGTTATAGTCTGACAAATTACTAACAGGGATGCGTCACAAAAATGCCAGGCACTTTGGTTCATTTAACTGCTTTCGTTGGCATTTTATTCCTTTCCCCCCATGATTACTGTCATTTTTTTTTTAGCTCAGTGTTAAATCACCATCTAATTATGCATCATCACAGCAACTCATAACAGTTGAACATGTCTCACTCCTAAATCTAAAAGCATCTTTGTTGAGTCAGGCTCACAATGAGAGTGCTATCTCTTCTCTTGACCTTGTTTACTTTCTGGATGTTCTGGATTTTTGAGTTTGATGACATGGTGGAATCCATGCAGAGAGAATGATGTACTTTGAAAAAGTTTATTGGTTACCTGGATAAGATGTAAAATAAGGAGCAGGAAAACATTTCTCAGTTATTTCTTTGCTGAATTCAGATGACTTGATTTGTTTTCTAGTTTTTAATGAACCTTTTCAATAAAAAGTCATTTAATGATGGGAGGATGGAAGTTGCATTTTGGTTTTTGGCCAAATATGATGATCATATTCTGAGTGTAGTTACATGTCAGTTGTAACCTCTGTTTTGTCATTTACTAAGTAGATGTAAACCTACTTTCTTATCTCACAGTGATATCAATGATAAAAGGCCCTAAATCATTGCTTCATCTCCATTTCTTAAAGGCAGACTGTTTGATATAACTTGCAGGGAATGTTTCCTTTTCTTTATAGGTAGTTATAATTGGAAATTGAATCTAATTTCTCTATTGCAACTAACTGGGAAAATTTCAGGTGGAAGATTTAGTGATTCCTACAGAAAGAGTATCAGCTTTGATCCTGATGAATCCATTTAGAAAGTGCAATCTCAATTGAATGGAATATGGAAATGAATCATTCTCCTGTGGTCCCCAGTCTATTTTAGGGGCTCCATGACCCCTATTTTCACTTATCATTTATTTTTATTTATATGCTTCTACAAAATTACCAAAGGATTTCAGTGGATTCATTTATAATCATATTTTCGTTTGGGATCATCACCTGTTCCCATTTATCAGCATTGCCAAGAAAGAGTGGTACATTTTTTCTTTTATTTAATGAAGAACCAGCTGCTTTAACAGATGTTTCATAAATTTGGAAGATGCCCTGCACTTCTTTATCAGTTCAAGAACACCTAAATGCTCTCTTCCTTGCAACCATATATATAGATATATATATTTTGTGATCAAGGTATATATATATATCATAATGATTAAGCATATCTTGATCATTAAATTTCTTGGAATAAATAAGCACAAATTTCCAAATCCCTAGATCAATAATCAGTATAAAAGTTCAGATTGCACAGGACAAACTGCCATCCCCTTTGTGTTTTTTCTTTAAAAATAATTTTAAAAATGGGCAACTATATTATAATAATTGGTGCTTCTATAAACAAGTTTTTCTCCAAATTATCAATATAAATATTATTATCTGCACTTCAAGGTGAAGTACAGAGACTTAGAGACGCTAAGGTAATTCATTTAGAAATAGTAGTTAATATTCAAACCCAGGTATCTCTGACTTCAACACATGTTTATTTCATCTTCACCTATTTTACATAATTCCACTAAATTCCAGCTATACATAATTCCATTAAAAATTTCTAGTGAATGTACAAGACATATTCTTCCATATTCTTTGAAAAGATACATTGTTCAAGGAACTCAAAGTCCCTCTTAATATCTTTGGTATGTTCACATTGATTAGATAAAGAAAGAATTGTGACTTTTACAAAGATAATAAAACCAAAGAGCACTTTATTTTATAATATAATCTCAGGAAGGTAGTTCTCTACTAGAATACACTTGGCCTTAGGCCAGATTTTTTGTAAAGAAGGAATTTGAGATTTTTGATTGGTGGTAGAAGTGATCAGGCAGTTTCAGAGGGTTCTGTTAGCTTCTGGAACGACTTATGAACTTAAAATATAATCTCTGATGTCTATGGGCCTATTTGAATTCACTGTGCTAAATGTTAGATATTGCTTCTGGTGCATAAATACACTTTGCAAGATGTTCTGAAGCAACAACTATGCTGGAAGGTGGGAGGTTAGAACATAGTTTACAATTTAATTCAAAAAATTTCAAAGTCAATAATATACAAAAACTGCTTGATCTAAGCAGTCACCAGTGTTTTGTTTCATGAGAAGGGAAACTTTTGTAGCAGCTTTCCACTTTCTAATTCATCTTATTCTCTTGAAATTAATTAGAAGAGAAACAAAACATTATTTCCAATTGTTTCCCTTGATGAGATTTTTTTAAAATCAAAACTGAGTTGCTTTTCTATTGTTGCCTTGATCATTCCACAAACTTACATAACCTTGTTTTCCTCTTACATATTTATTTATTTATTTTTAAAGATTTATTTATGCATACGAAGCTGGGGTATAGGCCAGAAGTGCAGGAGGTGAGAGGATTCACCAGAGACAGAGTGGGGAGCAGAAGGGACAGATCAACAGAAGTACACTGCTGAAGAGGTTGGCTGTACCATGTGGGTCCCCTCCCTGACCAGTGATCGAACTCGCACTGTTGTCACAGATGGTCCACAATGTGGTGCTCAACCTGCTGCGCCACCAAGGAAGCCCTCTTACATATTTAACATCTTTTGCCAGTTATCTACTCATTCTATATCCATCCATTAGGAGTTCATTCATTAATTTGGTTAGTCCTTAGCCATCATTTAACGCTTACTTTTCCTTTTCTATTTCTCCATTTATTCGTTATTCAAATATTTTGTAAAATACTAGTAGTCAATCTGACATTTTCCATGTGTATATCTGTATTTACATGTGAAGGTATAGACAGTAAATAATATACAGGTGTGTATATACCTTGATAATGTGATTACAAATTAAGCACATTTACCAAAATTTACAGATACACAATTTACAGTAGCTTTCAAGTTTTACTTTTTGATCCACTAAATCCAGCACTAGTAATTCATTCTAGAGGCATTCTTATAAATATAAGAAAGACATATGAATACAGATAGAAACAGAAGCAGATAACATATATCTACCAATAGATATCTATTAAAAACAGCTATTTTCTTTTAAAAAAACTGTTTTCCAACTCAGTTAAAATTTTACTTCCAGTTTTGCCCCTTCAATGTTAGTTGTCGAGGTTAGATTTGAAAGCAAATAATGGCTTCTATTTTATAATCAACTCTGCTCTTTCCAGACAGAATATCTTTTTGTTCTATTCTTAATGTGAATTAATATGTTCATTCAACAAATATACTGAACACTTACTATCTGGTAGGTAATGTTTGAGGTGCTTGTGGAACCCACATTACAGAGGAGGAAGAGAAAAACTTACAAGGAATAAATATAAGCAGATTTTATGGAAGACAATGAATGGTTTAAAAGAAAGTGAGCAAAGCTCATTTGGAATACTGGAGATGAAGGGCCTGCTGCAGTTTTAAACAGAATTGTTAGATTTCATTAAGATGGTGACATGTGCATGATTTAAAGGATTAGAGAGAGCTAGGCAAGCATATATCTGGAGTATATAATGTCAGTGTAGCTGGACTCAAGAATGAGAGAAGTGTAATAGTGTAACAGAGGCAATTTCATATAAGGGGGTGGGTACCATGTTTCCTGTTCCCATTTGGATTAGCTATTGGGAATGAGGGGACAGAAATGAACAGCCAGGTGAAGCTATGTATCAAGGAAGGTAGGTGGGCTATGGGGAGACATGGAAAAGAAGGGTGTGCTTGCTTTGGACTTGCACCATGGACTTAGAAGACTTGGAGGAAAGACATGAAGGTGAGACTAGCAGAGACATGTGGGTAAGCCTGACTTTTGTCCTTTTTTTTTCTCCTTTTGTCCCAGACTTGCCTGACCCCTTCTGCCCCTTTCCTATGGTTCCTTATAAGAAGGTATCTTAGATGGTGGCCAAACTTTTGGGCCTGAGTGGCCCAACTTCAGGCCAATCCTATTTGACTTGACTTTTACCCATGAGGGGATGGGTAATTTTAAGTGTTTTATTAGGACACTAATATCTTTTCTTTTCCTCTCTCTCTGTGTACACTACTCCTATTAAATTTCTTTTAAATTAAGAGTATATGCTTTATCTTTGAACACATAAATAGCTGGACCCCTTTAGACCATGCAGTTTTGAGCTTCCCAGGGTACCCCTTGGTAATGTACAAATAATAGGAGGTGAAACCAGATGAATAATGGAAAACCAGATCATGTTGAGCCTTGTAGAACATTTGAAGGGCTTTGGTTTCTGAGTGTGACAGGAAACCATTCGTCACTGACCAGGGGAATGTTGATATATGTGTAAAATGAGGGCTATGTTGAAAAGAGATTGTAGTTTTGTAACAGAGTGGTACCCAGAAAAAGGGGAGATTCCGGGTTTCCTGCCCCACCCAAAGGAGGGTGGAGCTGAGCAGAGAGGAGAAGAAGCTGGAAAGGAGAATAGAATGGGAAGGATGAAGGATGGAGAGCAAGGAGACCTGGAGGAGGCTCTTGGAGCAGAGAGACATGTGAAGAAACTGTGTTTGCCTCTTGGTCCTGGACTGGTTGAAAGAGATGTGGGTAAGGTGGGGAGCTTAACAATGGTAGCTTTTATCTTGATTTTTAGTTTGCTTTTTCCCTCGCAGACTTGTCTGGTTGCTTCTGACCCTTTTCTATGGGTCCCTGTCAAGGTGCCTTAGACTGTGGCAGTCTTTCTGGCCTTGCTTTGGGCCAATCCTGTTTGGGTAGATATTTACCTATGAGGGCATGGATAACTTTGGGTGCTTGATTTAGAAACTATGTTCTTTCTCTTTTCTGTTTTGTTCACTAATTAAAGGTATTTTCCATTAAAGGTCAATATGTCTTGTCTTGATGCGGTAGATGGAAGACCCTATTTAGAGCAGGTAGGTCTGGGGATTCGGGGGTGCTTCTCTTCCTGGCCTGTTACAGGAGGAAATATAGTTAGGAGTCTATTACAGTCATCTAAATCAAACATGGTGATGACTAACTGATGTCATGGTGAAGGTGGTGACACATAAATGAAGTTGAGAATGGTGCTGCCTGAATTTTCTAACAGTAGATGTGGGGTTTTAAAAGAGAGGAATTACAGAGTCTCCCATCAATTAAAATGAGAAAAACTATGAGTGGGTCAGTTTGGGTAGGAAGTTACCTTAAATTTGAGATGTCAAATTTCCAACTGGATTCTTCAGTGAGACAGTTAGGAATACAAATCTGGAGTTCAGAAGAGCGGTCTGGAATGCAGATTTAAATTTCGCAATCATTGGCATATCATGGGTATTTAAAATCATGAGACCAGATGAAATCAATAATGCAGTGGATATAGATATATCAATATTGTGAGGCTGGGCAGACAACATGCAAAGGTGAACATGCAAAGAACATGAGAAATAACTAATCTAGTAAGAAGACAACAGAAGTATTGTATTTTGGAAACTAAGTGAAGAACATGTTTTAAGGAGGAAGTAAAAGATCAACTCTGTCAAATGCTGCTGATGTCAAGTTAAGCTGATGACTGAGGCATAGGTGTCATTGATAATCTTTAAAAGACAGGATCTATTTATTTATTTATTGGCACTTTATATGCTTGAGTAGTCTTTTTTATTAACATTTTAAAATTTATATATATTTGACATCAATTGTAATCCCCATGTAGTCCCCATCACCATATCACCAGTGTACCATCACCTCAGTCCCCTGTGCTCCCGTCTGCCCTCAACCCTCCCCCTCTTCCTTCCCCACCAAGTGTCCCCAATTTGAAAAGACAGGATTTATTTTTATAGCTATAACTGGTTTTATTAAGCAATTAATGAATTGGACAGTATCCCAATCTAAAATACTGTAAGAGTGCACACAAAATGGCTTTTTTTTTTTAAATAGAAAGATAGTGGGACAAAGTTATTAGCAAAAGAAAAGATTATTTGAAATAAAGTAAATTTCCTTCAGGAGATGGCTGGGGCTTGGGTGGGATCATGTTTATCGTGCACATTACACAGTACTGATTCTGAAACTCCAGATGGATTGGGTCAAGATTATGCTTTTGAGAGGTTGAAACTATAATAGGTATTAAGTCTGCTGGGGACCTGACATGAGGGACTCATTTTGGGCTGGAGTTTTTTTTTTTTCTTCCTATTTTAAAGAGCATAAGTACTACAATTTTAAAAATTATTAACAAGTCTTTGTTTTAAAATATGCAATTGAAAAAAATCACAGTTAAGACAAATATTAGTAACAGGTTGGTCTCTAGGAAAAGAGGAAGTTCCAGGTTCCCTGTCCCACCCAAAGGAGGGTGGAGCTAATCAGGAAGGAGAAAAAGCTAGAGAGGAGACTGAGAAGGAAGGAAGCAGGATGGTGAACGTGTAGGATACCTGCAGGAGGCACATGGAACAGAGAGACATGTACAGAAACTGCATTTGCTTCTTGGTCCTGGAACTGACTGACTGGAACAGATATGGGTGAGAAACCTGTGGAAAGGTTCAAAATGGCAGCTTTTATCTTGATTTTGATTTTGCTCATTTCCTTCCAGACTTGTCTGACCCTTTCTGACCCTTTTCTATGGGTCTCTAACCAAAGGTGCTTTAGATTTGTGGTAGTCTTTCTGGCCTTGCTTTGGGCCAGTCCTGTTGGGTAGACTTTTACCCATTGGGGATGGATAATTTTGGGTGCTTGATTTATTTTTTTTATTTTTATTTTTTTAAAAAAGATTTATTTATGCATATGAGAACTGGGTACAGGCCAGAGGTGTGGGGGGTGAGAGGATTCACCAGAGACAGAATGGGGAACAGAACTGGCAGATTGACTGAAACACACTGTTAGGGGGAGCAGCAGCGAGGCAGGAGAGGTCTGCCGCACCATGTGGGTTACCTCCCTGGGTGGCAGGGATTAAACTCGCTTCAGTGGCTGCGGTTTGCTTCATAATGAGTTGGTTATCCCATGTGCCATCAAGGAGACCCCGGGTGCATGATTTACTAACTATATTTGTCTTTTCTGTTTTGCTCACTTATTGTACTAAAGTTCCTTTTCATTAAAGGGCTTACGTATTTTGTTTTGATTCCGCTGATGGCAGAACCTATTTAGAGCAGATTTGGGGTTTTTTGGAGTGCCCCTCTCCCTACCTTCTAACAATACAAAGCAGATAATATAGATAATGTCACTAATTTGTTTCCAATTCTTTACATAAAGAGAACAATTCTACTATTCAAATTGAAAACTATATTCAAGCTATATTTTGTGAAACCATATAATACAAGTGAAATATATACTTATTTTCCCTAATTCCTTACTCAAAGAGTAGCAACTGTAATACTTTTTTTATTAAACAGTGTAATTTGGAGATCATTCTACATTTTTGTTATTTAATTTCTAGCTTTGATAATTTTTTTCTAGATTTAAGATTTTTTAAAAATACAGCTATACTTTTTGAATTTATACTTTATTTTGTAGTTTAAGGATTTTAAGTCAGTTAGAAATGTCTTTCCCATTATAAGATCATAAAAGGATTTGATGTGTTTTCTTCTAGTATATTTTTGATGCATTGGTATTTGGTATGAACATTATGTGGTATAAGCAGAGTTTGATCTTTTTCCACATGGCTACCCAGAAGTCCCAATGCCATTAATTAAAAAGTCCATTTCATTTCCATTGGTTTGAGAGTTTACCTTTATGTACATCAATTTCCCACATACACTGAGACTATAACTGAGACTTTCTATTCTGTTCCATCCATACAATATTCTACCTTCCCACTGCTTTAATTATTGTGGCTCTAGAGTATGCTTTAATTTTACCGTAATTTGAACACTTGTGGAATCAATTGTAATCCTTAAGCGCCAATTATGTGGTTAGCACTTTCTATTGGGAATATCTTTGAATAATAATAAAAAAACCCACATTTTTACTCTTCTGTAATGTTGTAGCCACATATGTTAGTCCTGAACCTTTCAGTAAAAATATTTGATTATTTTGTATATCATTTGAGATGGAATTAAAGCAGAATGTTGCTTTGAGCATCTTAATATTTTATGAAGGAAAATATCTTTTAAATCTTGTGCAACATCTATAATAGTACATCTTTGATCTAGAATAGTGAATGATGTAGATTATGAAGGAAAGAAAGTTCTAGAGAAAAACGAGATACTCAAGAGACATTTTATTCTCTCACTTCAGCTGAAATTAAATATCTGTTTAGTGAATCATAAATTTGTAATACAGTGATCACAGGAACATTTCAAATGTTGATAAGGCTTAGAGATGAGCATTTCTGCACTATATCAATGATTTAACAGTTGACTCCCAAATTGTGTTTTCTCACTGTTTAGTTAGCTTTATATTCACTATGTAAGAAAAAAATATTAATTGCTGAAGTTAATTCCTGTTAACTTCAGAGCCCTTGTGATGTTTATTAATATCCATTAGTTTTTGTATATTACTTTATTAATTTGTTTTTATCATTTTAACTTCCTTTACTACACATAATTCTCTCTAACTCCTTATATTTTACTGAAAATAGCTGCATTTCATCTCTTCTCATGGCTGCATAGTATCCCACGTATGGATAAGCCATAGGCTCTGAAACTGTTAATGACAACAACATTGTAGTAATCATTTTGGGGGGTTAAATTCAGGATTTATTCTCAATGATGGGATATTTGGTGTCAACCTTCACTTTGACTAAAGATTGCTTTTAGCACCTGGCCACCTAATCTTACTTAAAAATGTATAATCTGATTGCACATATCAAGGATAGTTTTTCCAGAGACAAATCTGAAAGTTGGGCATAGCAGAAAGATGGGTATAGTAGGACATATGTAGAACCCATATGTTAATGTCATGTCAGGTTCAAGTCAATCTTTGCATTATTTAGAAATGTTCTCAGTTCCAAATAAACTGTCCACTGAGAAAAATTTACAGGGAGGGAACGTAATTTGGACTTTGTCATTCTCTGTGTAGGATCACCACTTAGTCCTTTAGTAACTACCACACACCTAGGATAAATAATTTTAGGCATTGGAATTACATAATCAGCTTATTCAAGGTTTAATAGAAAAAACAATTCATCTAAACAATATACAACAAACTTTTCAAACTGATAAACAAAATAATTTTCTAAAGATCTCTGTCAGTGCTTTTGCCTGAAACTTTCTTCTCATTTTACCTGTTTTACTATTCAAATTTTAATAATTGTCTCTGTAATTGCAATCTTTCTGAAGTAGCTCCCAGGGATTTAAAAACACATAATTAAAACAAAGGATGTTCAACATATTCCAAACCTAAACTTTCACAATTTTCTATAGTAGTTCCAGGTGTTCTTGCAAGTTTTTCAGTGGTAAATTTGAATACATTGAAAATAGTTTACCAGATTTAATAATAACCAAGACAGAAACTGGGAATTGCAGCAGAGTAGTTTTGTGTTGTTTAAAAGAAAATGTATTTTAATTGACCTTGAATAGAATTATCTATGCAGAACTGCATATAAAATGTTGAACGTCCACGAGCTAAAAAAAATAGTTGATCATTTATTATTGAAAATGGAAACATCAATATATTTAATTAAACAATTTGAGTTAAAAAAGTGACGCATTATTAGTCTTCCATAATGTGGTGTTTACTACAAAGCACTTGGCTCAATACATTGTTTCTCAAATTTGGCATCCATTAGAATCACCTGGATGGTTATTAAACCACAGATTGGTGGGTTCTACCATCAGATTACTAAGTGAGTCATTCTGGGATGTGGTCCAAGAATGTGTATTTCTAATAAGTTCCCAGATGATGTCATTGCTCTTGATCCAGGACCACACTTCTGAGGACCACTAATACCATATTATAGTAATGGTTTAACTTTTTCTTTGTCTGCTTGTTTGAGTTTATTAAAAGCAGATCAAACTGAGCTTCATGTCAATTTCTAGAACCCAGAAAACTATCTATCACATAGTAGATGCTTTATAAATAGCTGTTGATTAAATGCATAGAGCGCTTTGGTCTATAGTGCTGTTTTTTTTTTTAAATTTTTTTTTTAAGATTTATTTATTTATGCATACAAGCACTGGGGTACAGGCCAGAGGTGTGGGGGGGGGAGGCGGTGAGAGGATTCACCACAGAATGCAGGGAGCAGAACAGGCAGATCAACAGAAGTACACTGCTGAGTGGAGCAGTGGGCACAGCAGGAGAGGTCTGCTGTGCCATGTGGGTCCCCTCCCTGGCCGGCAGCAGGGATCGAACTCGTGCTGCAGTGGCTGCGGTTTGCTTCATAAATGCGTTGCTTAACCCACTGCGCCACCAGGGAGGCCCTATAGTGCTGTTTTGAGTGTTGGAACTTTCAGAGCTTTTGTACTTATTAGTAGTCTTTCCTCTTCCTCCCCCATAGCTACCAGCTATTTTCTGGGAAACTAAAATCTCAAGATTATTTTATTAATGCAAAATTGGAAGTACTTTTGCAGGTATTTTACTTCATTAATCAATAGTTAATAGTTAATATCTAAGATAATCCTTATGTTTTATTTATATTTGAATAGAAACAGATTCTTATTAGTGTACTGAGCTTATGCATACTCAAAAACCTAGCAAATGTTTCAGCTAATAATAATCACATTTATCATTGCCATAATGTGAAGTTGCATAGAACACATGTGTAGTAATACTCCTTGATGCTCACTATTAAAACCTATTTCATTAATGCTGTGGAGCAGTGTTTCATAGTAACAGTGCTTTGGTAGTAGTAATAATGAGTAACTAATGGATTAACTAATAATAGTAGAAATAATAAATGACAAATATGCAGAAATTTCAAGTAGACAAAAAAATACCAGTTTTCTAAATTGCTGCCAACAATCACAACCCCTAAAAGGAAATTTAAATGACAAAATAAAACCAAGAACCCTATATGATCTACAAGATTGAGGATGAGGAGGGAATGAAAAAGGATAAGAATATCAAAGTGTGAAATGGGCATGTACCATAATACATAATTTTATTTCATTTTTATTTCAAATCTACGTTGTATAGATTTGCAGAATAATCAAGTTCCCACTGAAGTCTATTCTCTCACTCAACAACATTATCTCCCACCCTACCCCAAGGCAAAGTTGCAGCAGGTTTTGCTGGATTGGACCTTCTTTACAAGGCAAATGTTTTCCTTCTTATGTGGAACTGGAGGCTAAGGATGAATGGGCAGAAATTTGGTTCATTGACTGTAAAATCAAAATACAGCTTGGAACACAAGATGGCAGAAACAAATATTTTGAAATGTATCAGAAATCAAAGGTTAAAAATGTTGACAATAACATATGTGTTTAGCATTGCTGGCCACTTCTATTTCCTGCTTCAAAGATTGTCTTATTCCCTGCCTAAGTATTTGTTGACTGGGGCACTGATGAAAGGACAGAGATGAAAAAAAAAAAAAATACAAAAACACAACTTTTGGTTGATCCTACTCTGACTCATGTTCGTTAAAGTGATAAAATTGAATGAGACACTTTTTATTCTGCTTTTTAAAAATTCTTCATTCTACTTTGAGATTGCTTTTTCCCTTACTTCACTTTCCCTATATCTTCCACTGTTAGTGTGACCTGTACTTCAAAAGTTCACCCTGTTTCTTCTAAACAAAAATAAACATTTAAAAAAAAGCCAAAGCAAAAAACAAAGTCTTTTCAGATGTGAAATTCTCTCCTGTATTTATTGTCTGGCTTTTTAATTTTCCCTCACCACACACTGACTACTTTTCCATTTATTTAATTTTGTTGGCAGCTTCTATTGTCTGTTATTTAATTCAGCTCACATAAATATTACCAAAGCACTTATTTTGGTTTTACTCCAGGAGGTGAAACTAGTGGATAAAGAATGTGCTACACCTCTTCTTTCAAAGAATGAAAGACAATTTCATGTGAAATGTCTACCTAGTAAATTTTTTATAGCTCCCTTTAATATAGTAATGTAAATTTTATTTAAAAAGTAATGTTCACTTCTAATGATTTGTTTTATGTTGGAGTATCATGAATTTCTATCATCCATATATCAGGGAAGTAGAAGGAATAGAGAAACATCAAAAGTGAGGGAGACAACACCATTTCACCTATTACGTTTCTTCTCTTTCTTTGAGGATAATTGTGAAAGATTTAAAATTTCATATGCCTTAATGCTACATTTTTTTAAGACTTTTAATCTTCAAAAAATTCAAAACAAGTAAATAGTACTAGATTGTATTTCCTAACATCTAACAATATATTTTCAAAAAATCCACTGAATGGGCTTTTTCGCTGGGCAATGTATTCTCAAAGTGTTATCTGTAAATTTTGGCTAGTTAATTTTTCTATTTTTAATGACTTGACTTTTGTTTCTGGCATGAAAAGATATGCTACTGACTCTGTCTTCCTGGATCCTGTCAAAACATCTTCATATTAATTTTGTTGAGACTTTTCTGGCATCCAGAAAGGGATGATATTAGTGGCTTGTAAGGTTTTGGCATTGTTGATACAGTCTGTAGACTGGAACAGAATGGAAATTTCTGTATGTAGTGTATTTCTATATGTAGTATATTTGATGTTAACTATCATTCTGCTTCAGGACCATTTGGAAAGTTAAAAACAAAACAAAACACCATAGTACAAATACCAGAGCTTAACTCCCAGATTTGATTTCAGCTGGCTTAGGGACAGGGAGGCAAGAAAAGAGTATTTTAAAAAACTTATATGAGTTCATTCTCATGGGCAGTGGGAGTTGTAAACCATTGACTTATCACCACATTTTTAGACTGTGAATGTGCCTGTAGGTGTAAGAACATCTTCTTAGCAATAGGCAAAGCATGGGTTTTCACCCTTTGTTATATCCCTCTGTGTCCTAAAAGATCATTTGCACTCTGACTCCACAATGATTAAGTTTACCTTTACTCTTTCTTTTGCAAAGCTACTATATGTGATTCCTTTGAGAATAAATGTAATTGTCGAAATTACTGTTGAATATCTGAGTAAGGAGATTAAAGAGTGGGAAATGCAGGGAACATCCTTCACAATGTGGACGAGTCACAGTGCATGTGCTTTTGTTTCTGAATCTGCAAAGTGTACCACTAATCTAGTTATATCCATCATGTCAACCTCTCCTACAAACTTACTGTTGTCTGTCTATAGAGATGTGACATTAAGTAGCCCATATAGTGTGTTATTTATTTGCTTATAGGTTAATTGTTCAGAATATTGATCTCCTGGGCTCATTTTCCCATTCTTCCTCAAATACCCTTTCAAATCAACAAGCATAAACTAGGACAGATTCTTCTACACAGGGGACTCTTAAATGATGCAGATTCTTTGTTCTCAGTGCCTTTAACAAAATCACTCTCACAAAAAAGCATAATACAATATAAATATTGCTATCACTCTAGAAGTTATAGCAAAGTTTTAGATCCTCACTTTTGGAGGGATGCAAGGAACTAATATTGCAAGGAACTGTATTTTTACTGCTTGCCTTTTTGATTAATTTCGCAGTAAATACATATAGGAAGGCCTCTAAATTACCATAAAGTTCTATAAATATTTCCAAGAAACTACTTGAATTACTCAGCTATATGAAAGTTGGTGTGCGACTCTATATATGTTTTTAAAATGTGATAAAAAAAAAAAAGCTCAGTTTTGAACAGTGGGGATTTAGGCTATTACCAGTCACCATTTTCAAATTCACATAGTTACAATTACACAATACTCCTCAATTTTGTGATGATTTGTTTTTCAATTAGTAAAAAATAAATTCAGAGTCTGCTGCTTAACTTGTGGGTGGGTATGTGAAAAGAATCTGGGTTAGGGGTTTGCAAAGGGATTTTAGTTCCCTGGATGGGACTGCATGTGAACAGAAATTTGGAGACTCAGTTTGAAGGGCACTGTAGAGAGACAGTACCTGAAGCAGTATGCTGACACAGGGCCAGAATCTAGAAACCCATGAAACAGAATCTGAGATGACTTCTCTAAGTGTGAGTGTTGAGGGATTAGTATGAGTTAAGGATGAGAAAATTGAATATGAAGAGAAAGAAGATTTCAAAGTTGGGTAGAAAGGATGGGTCAAGAGCAGGAGATAGAAATGTAGATGCAGAAGGAATTTCAAGAGCAAATCTAGCTAAAATAGGGCTGAGAGTTGGCAGTGACATCAGAAGTGAAGTGAAATTAGGGTAAGGCTACAGCCCTGGATGAATTCAGGCAGGCAAGAAGAGGTTGCTTTAGTCGTCTGAGACTCTGCTGTTGATTTTGTAGTTTTTCAGTGTCTTCCTTTTTTTCCCCTTTGATATTATTTGACAAGCATATTTTACTTTTCCAAGAATTAATGACACTTGGCACTGGACAAAGAAAATTCTACCAGTGGATAATATGTTTCTTGAAAATACTGGTACAACCTTTGTCAGATGAGGTTTTGTGGGGTCATTTCCTCATGAATATAATTTCTAGCTTTTTTTTTCTTCTCAAACTAAGATGATATCCACATCTGTTCTCATAAAATGAAGTGTGCTTTCTTAGCCACTAACAGTGGATATTGGGTAGATGTCTATCATAAAAGCTTATGGATATATGTAGCAGCAGGTGCATTCTTAATATTTGACAATTACCATATGATCTAGTTAACCCACTTCTGGCTATTTTGCTGAAGGATACAAAATCTCTAATTCTAAGACCTATATGCACCCCCATGTTCATCACAGTGTTATTCATAATAGCCAAGTGTCCATAGCAGACAATTGAATAGAGAATAGATACACAATAAAATATGGTTCAGCTATACAAAAGGTCAAATCCTGCCATTTGCAACAATACAAGTGGTTGTAGAAGGTATTATTCTTAGTGAAGTAAGTCAGATGAAGAAAGATAAACCCCATATGATTTCATGTGGAATATAAAGACATTTATATTCTGTGGAAGGTAAAGAAGCAAAACTATTTAATAAGACAAAACAAAAACTCTTATAAGAACAGCATTAGTGGTTAACAGAAAGGAATTAGGAAGAAGGGTGGGTAAATTTGGTTCAAGGGGTAAATTATATGTTGAAATATGGAAAGTAAATTTTGGAAGCAAGCAAAATGTAGTGTATAGAGATGTACAGATACTAATATACACTGCTCTGTAATAATATAAAATCAGCTTACTTCGATAAAAATTTAAACAAGCCTTCCAAACCATAATAAAACATAATTTGTAAATAAATCAATCATAGGGCTAATATCTAAGTAATGGTGAGGGTGAGGTCAGTAAGATAATCTGCATCATTGGATAATGTCTTAGGAAATGTTTTCATTAAGATGTCTATGTTTCTGTAAATTCACAACAAAATATCTTAAGGGAAATTTTATTTATGTTTGAATTAGCTTTATAAATAGGATTTAAAACTTGTCTTTTTGACTGTTTATAGTCCTTAGCACCTACCCATTCCATTCATTTTAAACCAGAATCACAAATTTTGGTTTTTTAGTAAATATAGACATTTGAACTGTAGATAGTTCCATATTTTCAGAACAGTTCATTTAAAAAATAGTTTTCAACATTTAAATAGAATGAATCTAAAAGTGAACAGTTGAATTTCTGTATTTCATTTTTATTTTGCAATGATACATATTTATCATTTCACCTTATACAAAAGGTAACATACTATAGGCACTCTTTTTTACTCAAACTTTTTTCATTTATTATTCTTGGAAATTAGTATTCAGTTCATAGAGATCTTCCTCATCCTTTTTCATGGTTGCCTAGTACTTCACTGTGTGGCTTTATCAGCTTGTTCAAATAATCTTTTACATATGGACATTTATTTTCAGTGTTTTGAAATTAGTAAGAGTAGATTGAGCGTATGTATTTTGACATTATTGGAGATATTTGCTCAGTGGAAATTTATAGAAGAGAGAATGCTGTGTTAAAATGTAAATAAACATAGTTTTGTTAGTTGTTGTCAATTTCCCTTTTGTTAAGTTTGCAGCAGTTTGTACCCATTTATGAGGGCTCCCTACTCATGATCTAATTACATTTAAAAGTCTCCATCTCCTAATACCATCTCTTAGAGGTTAAGATTTCAGCATATGAATTTGGAGAGAGTGAAAGGGACACAAACCTTCAGCCTATCTCATCTATTAAAGTATGACAGCCTATATCCCCCACTACATCAGCAAGAGTACTGTTATACATTTAAATTTTGGCAATTTGACAGGTAAGAAATGGTATCTCAGTGTAGTTTTCATAGGTATTTTTCTTATAAGTGAAGAGGATTATCTTTTCATATGTTAAACCATTTTTTTCCTTCCTTTTGTGAACTGTTTACTCAGGTCCTTTGCTAGTTTCTTTTTATCTTTTTAAAGATTTATTTATTTTTGCATAAAAGAACCAGGGTACAGGCCAGAGGTGTTGGGGGTGAGAGAATTCACCAGAGACAGAGCAGGGGACAGAATGGGCAGATTTGACTGAAATATACTGCTGAGGGGAGCAGCATTTGAGACAGGTGAGGTCTGCCTGGCCAGAGATCTTCATAGTACGGTGCTTAACCCCTTGTGTCACCAGGGAGGCCCTCCTTGGCCAGTTTCTTTTGTCTTACTGAA
Organism: Galemys pyrenaicus; assembly: GCA_019455555.1. Classification (NCBI taxonomy): domain Eukaryota; kingdom Metazoa; phylum Chordata; class Mammalia; order Eulipotyphla; family Talpidae; genus Galemys; species Galemys pyrenaicus. The sequence goes on from JAGFMF010012281.1 coordinate 18,929,770, forward strand.
ACACTGCTATTTTTCTTTTCCTTTTCTTTTTTTAAATTGAGGTAACTTTGGTTTACCACACTATGTATGATTTAGAGGTATAGGATTGTACCCCTTCAGATGTATGTTACCACGCTCCACCCACCATTAAATCACTCATAGTTTTACACCGTATTCCACTGGTGCTCTCCAACGTACTGTTCAACCTCCCTCTCCCCCTCAGTTTTTTTCATCTATAGTCAGACTTGTTGGGTGGTTATTCATTTGGTTCAGTCTATCTTTTTGCTTTGTTTCTCTATATTCTACAGGTAAGTGAAACCATCAGTATTTGTGTTTCTCTTTCTGATTTGTTTTACTTAGCATTACCCCCTCCTATTCAATCCATATTGTGGCAAATAGCAAGAGTACTTTTCTTTTTCCCCCCTCACAGCTGAGTGATATTCCACTGTTTATATATATCACCTCTTGTTAATCCATCGATTCGTTCTTGGGCATTTAGGTTGTTCCCATAACTTGCCTGTTGTAAATAATACTGCAGTGAACATAGGCGTGCATATATTCCTTCTAATTAGTGAAACTGCTATTTTTCTTACTCTTCTGCAAATAGTTACATGGGCTGAGGAAGGGAACGCAAGTAGTAAGTGTAAGCAGAAGCTCCCAAATGGTTGTCTTCGGTTTATAACCAGACTAGTTTTTAGGAATTATTTAGGTTTATACAGATTATTATACCTATCTTCAAGTTTCTGATTTAGAAAGACTGGAAAGGTTCCAGAAGTTCATGTTTTTATGTTTTGGTATTGTGTGGGTACTATCGATAAAACTGCCCTTTCTGTAACAAAAGTACCAACTTCAGGATCTTTCCTTGGGAAGAGAATGGGTAATATGGGTTGCTGGGGGAGGCTGCCTCATACCTCAAAAATACACCAGAACTTTGCATACCTATATATTTTACGGTTCAATCCATTCCTGGTTCTCCAAATGCAATTGGGTGATGTGGACATTTTGCCCTTGAGAGCAATGAAAACCTAACATTAGATGAGATCCCCAGTAATTTATAATCATGCATTCTGATCTTAACTTACCTATCTGACTTGTTCCTTTTATTTCCCTGGTTACCATCTCTCTCAGATTCATAAGCTTATTTCTCAAGACTAGTTCATAATCTGCTTCTTTGGGGCATCTGCTTTTCTAGATTGCTGACTTTGTTTCAACCTGTTTTCTTTCTTTTCATTAGGTTCTCTTGGTTGGTTTCAAATGTCCTTTGACTTTGAAGAAAGAAATTCTCACCTCTTTGGGACTGAGGTCACAAGTGCCCCATTATTTCTATGTGCGTAGAATTTAGGGGCAACTACAGTCTGGTTTGAATGTGGGCCTGGGATACCATCTGGAAGATGTATTTGTATATAGTAGGGGCCTAGTTTTTACTTAATTTATCAGGTGACTGTTATGGGAATTGATAAGTGTGCTTCCCATTTGCTTCCTGGAGTTGCCCTGACATATATGTGATCAGCTGTGCCTCTGTGCATGAGTAGATATTATTCCTGGATTATAATATGGTATTTGACAACCTGGTAACAGGACCTAAGTTCCTGATACCCATATTTTCCTAGAAACAATTGTCTCTTAATATAAAGTAGTAACATCTCTACAATGTAGAGCAAAAATTTAATTTTATGAAGTGAGAAGCTATATATAAAATGATATTTTCCCGTTTTTTAAAAAAATATTTATTTTATGCATGGAAGAACTGGGGTGCAGGCCAGAAATGCATGGGTGGTGGTGGTGGTGAGAAGATTCACTGCAGAGTGGTGAGCAGAACATGTGGATTTACTGAAATACACTGCTAAGGGGAGCAGCAGGCAAGACAGGAGAGGTCTGCTTTGCCATGTGGGTTAGTTCCCTGGCCAGGGATCAAACTCAGGCAGTTACAGTGATAATGCTGAGACTTAACCCCTAGGCCACCAGGGTGAATGATGATATTTTCCTATTTATTTAAAATAGAGATCATACTCTTATTTTTATAAGTGACTCCTTAATTCTAACAGTATTGACGTACTAGTCAGAAAAAATGTCAGGATAGTTGGAGAAGGTTGTGTAGGAATCTCCCTGACTGACATCAGGGAGAATATTTCCATATTGTGCCCAACTGCATTGTCTTGATTTTGAGTTTCTGAAACTTGGGTCTAATTCTCATGCTTGTAGAACTTTACCATTAACTTCAGCATCTTGAATAAAGTGACATTAATATATGAACGGATATATGACCAAGCTTGACTTAAGTTTGAGACATGTACAAGTGTGTTAGGAAGTGCAAAAATAAGGGGAACAGTGAGGTGCAAACTCCAAGCGAATGGGTAGCACTCAAAGCCAACATGATGGTAGAAGGTGGGACCTTTCAAACTCCATCCACTGAGGGGGCTGATCTGAAATAGGGGCTGAGCTGAGGCTTTTGGCCAATTAAAATCACTGGACTTTTAGGCAGTTAAACTGCTGAGGTTTTTGAACAATTAAGCTTTGGGGGCTTTGGCAACTTCTACGCATTCATCTCCATCTTTTTTTTCTGTTAACCACCATTCTGTTGTCAGATTCCTATGGTTTTTTTTGTTTCCTTTATTTCCACCAATGGGTGAAATCATACTAAAAGCATCCTCTTCTGATTTACTACACTAAAAATAATTTCTTCAGGTCCATTCATTTAAAAAATGGCAAGATTTGATCTCTAAGATGTATTTTTAAAAAGCTTAGTTTATTTTTAAGAATATTTAGTATGCAATAAAACTATGCATGTTATACCAAAAGGTAGATCAAAATTATTTACCTCAATTATCACGTTTCTCCACAGTAGGACTCAGCACTAAAGTTCACTGGGGACCCAATTTCTTCAAGTGTTTTTTTGTCTTCCCTTTGCTGAAAGAGACTGAGTGGATGAAGATATAAGGGTAACCTATATCTGCTTTGGCAATTCTCACATGTTTTGTAACAAAACCATGAACTAATACTTGTTTGAACTGAGAGACATGAAGGGAAGTTGTCAAGTGGTGTAATCTGAAGTTAAAGATGCAAGATAAGACTCAGGATACAGAATTGTAGCAAACTTAATAAACTCGTATAGACCATGGAAGCTTAAGATTCTCTTTAGTGAAGAGCTGAGACTGGAGCAGTTATTCAGAGAGAAATTGAGGTATCCCTGGGAAGAGATTATAGGGCTCTCTGTTCCTAGTATTTTGAATACTCTTGAAAATATACTACCAGTCTTGGGATTCAAGATATTTATTGTATTCTTAAAATACATTTCACTTTACTTGCAACTTTATTTTCTAGTTACACTAGAATAATCAGTTTTACCTAAATAAAAAATCTTCAGGCATGTGGGCAAGAAGCAGTATTTTTCACTTTTTTTATTTCATTGTTTCGTTTTACTTTACAGCAAATACATTTTTTTCCTGAAATAACATATATATTGCTAATGTGAATAATTTAAAGGATGGTAGATAAATTTTAAGAAGACTGAAAATAAAACCTTTGAATGTTTTGAACCAAACTAATTTCCTACATTTTTTTTTTTTTTTAGTAATTCCAATCTATGCTATGTGCTCTTTTCTGAATTCTGACCAATTGTATTCATTATTAACAGAGTACTGATGATGACCAATTTAGTAATAGGAGGAAATGCTAATTATCTAATTTGGTGGAAGTAACTAGATAGTTTGGCCAACTTTTAAGTTTCTGCATGTGTAGATATCACCTTGTTGACCTATACAAGAAATTGCTTTATTTTATTGAATAATAACTTTCAGACAGAGACTTAAATGTGTTTACCTTAAGTTTTACTATTACTGGATCTGATCTCCTCTCTACCTGTGGCCATGGGAGTTGAAGTAGAGGGGTGTGGGTGTCACATGTGGCTCTGAGTTGTTATCTCATCAGTCCTTTCCTAGGCTTTTCTGGTGTTAGGGAGAAGATGAGAGACTATGGGAGGCAGAAGTCTTTGTACGTGACTGCCCAGGTGTCAGTGGTAGATTTTTAGACACTGTCTGGTTCTAGAATCTACTGATACTATCTGCTGGTGTGAAAGTTTCCACCCAGATGATATGCTTGATTTTCTCTGGGTGGAATTTACCATTACCCCACCTCTGTGTCACTGAAGAAAGTCTGGAGGAGCAGATATGTCTTCCTTTATTTTCTCCAGCTGTACCTACCTTAACTTCTTTGGACCTGACAATTCATTTTTTTTTTGCTCAGTAACTTTTTGGATATTCTCAGTCTCTTTATATATGTATTATGTATATTCTTTGTACTCTTTTCTGTGGTGCTGGGGTGCTTTTCCGTGTGCTCTAAGTGTGGAGAGCTGAGACATGGTGCTTAGGAACACCAACCCCCTTTAAACTCCACTGGCATGGGCTGCTCCACTGGTCTCCAGCCTTCATAAAACTCTAAGGCAGAAAGAGACATTATTCTTTGTGTTCAAGAATTACCTCTAAACTTTGCAAGAAACCTATGGCCACTTCCATTGTTGGACAAATAGACCCCAAAAGAATAATACTCTTTGGTATTGTAGAGTCACTTTGCATGCTTACCCCAGGGCATGGCCAGCAGAGAGACCTGAGGCTTTTGCAGCTCAGCAAACTTCCAGCTAGAGCACTTGAGGTCATTAACTCAGTCTTTCTGGAACTCAGGCTTTACAAAGGATTTTTGTTGGCTTTTTGGAAGAGAAACATCCTTAATTTTTTATCTTTTGTTTATAAACACTCCAGTACCCCTCTCTGCCTGGTCTGTGTGGGTGTGTGGTGCTTAGGTGGGAATTGACCGGTTAATAGAAATTCTGTACCTTGTCTTGTAATGTAACATGTCCTGCAGGAGGATGCCGACTCTAGCTCTAGCTGAGACAGCTTCTTGTGACCAGGAGATAACTTTTGCCTTTTGTCCAGAAAAACATAGAAAATCCTACTTTACTTGTAAGACTGAGGCTATGTTATCCCAATTCTCAACATTTTATTCAGTGATTTCAAGTAATTGGACCTTAATAAATATTTGTTAAAAATAAAGACAGGAACAGTTTGGATAAGTTCAACTTCAATTTTAAGAAAAGAACTTAAGAAGCTTCCAAGAGAGATGGAAAATGTCTGATAGAATGAAAGGCTATATAGAGGTTAGAATAGATTTATGAGAAAAAATCATGTCCAAGTAATCTGACATAATTCCCTGCTGACATTCTGTGATGAAAATTAATGATTGGAAGATGATGTATGAAGATATTGTATGCAATTTAACTCAGGCAAAGTTGTGCATTTTATAAAGTAGTAGAGAATAGGGATTTGGGAATCAACATTAAACCAGATAGCCAATGAATAGAAATAAATAACAAATTTTAGGCTGTGCCTGTAAAGGATGAAGACATCAACATTTCAGTTTAAGCATCTTTTTTAAAAAACTCATTTCTATTAGTTTGACTTGACTGATTTGACTTGCTGTTTGGAGCCATGGAAACAGAATTGTGATGTGTTTTGTTGGATGAGAGAAAATTAATCAAGGTGGACTTGATGTTTGTGAGTTTTTTAGTTTTCATCTCTTTCTTTTCTTTTTTAAAAAGGTCAACAGTTTTATTTATTTTTTAAGATTTATTTATTTATGCATATAAGAGCTAGGGTAGAGGCCAAAGTCACGGGAGGTGAGAGTACTCACCAGAGACAGAGTGGGGAACAGAATAGGCAGACTGACCGAAACACATTGCACTGCCGAGGGCAGCAGCGCAGGTGAGGCAGGAGAGGTCCTCTATGCTGTGTGGTTCCCCTCCCTGGCTGGTAACAGGGATCGAACTCGTGCTGCAGTGGCTGTGGTTTGCTACATAGTACGTTGCTTAACCCACTGTGCCTCCAGGGAGGCCCAGTTTTTTTATTTTCATATGACTATTTGTGGGATTGGCTTGTATAATACAATTACTAGTTCTTATTTTCCTTAAGCATTTTTTTTCCCAAATGGAGAATTATATTTACAGTAAGGAAGATTTTAGGAAAATTTGGAAAGAAGCAGTTATTAATAGCTACTGACTGTAGGTACCTCAGGCCCTCCAAAATTTAGGGAAACCGTCCCCTATCTCAAAATTATTTCCTACTATAGTTGTGGTACATTGGCTCATCAGTGTCTCACTAGACAAGGTAAGCTACTTTAAGACTGTCCCTTATTTATTTATTCTTTTAGACCAGCAGCTATCAAAGGGTTCAGGTCATAGACCACCTGCAATGATGGCTTAGTGCATGAATGAATGATTATTAGGATCCCCTTCACCAGTCTTACAGCCTGACCCTCTTTTCATATTCCTGATAGGAGATCCCAGTTTTGCTCAGCTACTTCTGAAATTGCGTGACTGTTCCTCCCTTACCTCTGGTGAGATGACTCAATTCCTGATTGACAGATGAGTTCCTAATTGATATTAGGATTTTCTCCTGAAGTGCAGTTGGGGTGCTGCTTACTTCCTAGGCTTTGCCACTGTGCTGGCTGGTTTAGTCCCCTTTTCCCTCCATCATTAATCCTCCACTGCAGACCCATTTCAAACTGAGCCTGTCTCTTGGGGACCATGGTAAAAGCTTCTGTGTGTTTGGCTCCTGCTTCTGTATTTGTGACTGGAACCTTAATCACTCAGAATCTTTGAATAATGCTAGTAGTTAAAAGTGAGTTCCATTTTTCCTGCTGTTTTGGACATGGAATTTTTCCTAATGGGAACAATTTCAGCTCACAGGAGACTAGGCCTTAGTTTGTGTCAGTCTTGTGAATCCAACATAATTTGACCCTGGCTTCTAACCTAGGCCCACAAACTAACAGATAGATGCAGTAACGTTAAGCTTCTCCAAGCTCAGGTCATCTTGGGAGAGGATAGTCTTTTGCCCCTCTCTGTTGTCCTTTCAGTTATCCCTCTGTCCATCAAGAACTTATCACCCATACTGCACTCAGACAGTGGAGAAACTTCCAAGCCACACTAATATTATTGCCCTTTTGGTTAATTTTCCCCTTGGATAGGTCACATGTCTCCATTTCATCCCCTTACAACCAGGGTCTCTATTACCTGGAATGATCAGGTAAATTAGATAGTAAATATTTAATAGATACTGCTAATTTGGTAGGTCTCCTTTATTGCATTTACTCACCCCTAGAATAAATGCAGTCTTAGAAATGATTGAACTAGATAGGATTCTTCTGAATAAATTACACAGGAATCAGAACAAATGAAAAAAAAATTGAGGCTTTTTGTAAGTTATTAGATCTGTTGTCTCCTCTGAGTAAAATAGTTGATGAATTGTGATGAAACACAAACATCTGTTTTGGGAAATACTTCAAAGAATGAAAGCCACTCTTTTATTTGAGAAGGAAAAGATAATATTTGAGGAATTCAGCTTACTTTAAAAAAGATGTAATCATCCCTCATTGAGGACTTTCTAGTCTCCTCTCTATAATTTGAGCTCATTAAAGGTAAGAAGGGCAATACAAGTCTGATGTAGTGAATAGATATTGCCTTCAAATTCTCTTATGCCTGCTCAGTAATCTATGTGATATACACCTCAAGGATTTGGTGGCTACCAAAGGGAAAAAAAAACAAACCAACTCCTGATTTATGTTCTTTTCTAATTGTGCTTCATATTCTTCACTGTTCCCAAAACAGTTTGCTTCCTTTTCTCTTAGAAGATGTTATTAAATGTTTAATTATTGAAATGATACAACCATCTATGTCAATACAAATTTTTTGTCATGTTTTTACCGAATTTCTATATTCCCCTAGTAATCTTATCCCCTAGCCTCCAGCAGTACATTACTGTAACCAGGTGTTATATCATTGTATGCATCAGAAAGTCTTTTATAAAAATAATTCTATATTTGCCCACTTTATCATTTAACATTGTAATCTGTATTGCTTCCTTTCATTGCCTAAAGTAGACTTGTTTTTGAATACCTCTTGCTATTTTTAAAATAACTTTAACCTAGCCATTCTGTAGTGAATTACATTAGTTTTTGTATGCCCATCATTTTACTTAAATTCTTTTTTTTAAATATTAACAATACTCTCTTAATTAGTCCTATACTTCATAGACTTCATCTTTTCAATCTCCTTGTAATGCACGATAGTTAATCCCCTCTGTTGTCTTGAATAGTTCTGCTTTGCTTACTTAACACTACATGTTTTTTTTTTAACCAGTCTTTGAAGTTCTCTTTCTGCATTTTAAAATGTAATGGCTCATGAGATAAAATTCTCATACCATGTGAATGATTTTTAGCCAATGGTTGGGTTGGCTAAATTATTGGAAGTTATGAATGCATTTCTAAGACATTAATAGACACTTAGAATGCTAATTTCCAGCTATTTCCAATTTTAACTTGGTAGTAAACCTGTAATTACCATGTTGAAGATAATGGAGGCACCAAATGGGAGGAAATATGGAAAGAGCTGAGTCCTGGAATTGCTGAGTTCTACCCCAGACCTGTTGAAGGGCTAGCAATCTGTGTTGTAACAGTTGTTGCAGGTGAGTCTAATGCAGGTTAAAGTTGATAGTCCTTAGAACAGGGTAGGGCTACCTCTAGCCAGAGTATCTTGAAATGCATGCTTTTCCCTGTTAACAAAGTCCACAACTTTGGGAATATGATTCTCTCCTTATTTTTAGCAGAGTTGGAAACAGAAGAATATGTTTATGGTTTGTACTTTTTGGGCACAATCACGACTACGATGAGCATCATATCCCTTGGGCCTTAAAACTCTGTTCTCTGTAGCCATCCATGTAGGGTGATTATGTTTGCCTTTGATGTCATTTTTTCAGGAAACTTTCACTAGAACGTCCCAGCAGATCTTTCCTTCCCATGTAGTACACTAGAATGCTTTCCTGTCCTCTTGTCTTCTGTGCCTTGTTTTAATCTGCATCATAGAGCAGAGTTCCTTCCCCTTAGACAAGGTGTAGTCCTGAGCATTCATGTAGTACCCCTTATAGCAGTCCTCTCTCAGCCCCTGTGTCCTGCCATTAACACCTCTGGACCTGGAACTACAGATCTCTGGGGTTAAGAGCCCTTTAATTTTGTTTCAGTGATGCCGGAGATCTTAGAATCTAAAAAAGTGTTACTTATTATCCTCCAAACCTGTCTACACTTAACCCATCAACCTGAAAATATCATTCTTGCCTTTACTCATTGTATCCCTGGAAGACCAATTAGGAAGCGTTTAATAAGACATGATACTGGGGTTTACCTTTTAACAGCATAGTATTTATTTCTTTCTACCTCAAATACCAACTTTAGAAATAATCTTTAGTCTCTATTTCCTGCAGAGCAGTTGGGGCATTATGTCTGAGCTAATCTGAGGAGTGGGATGGTAGTAGTCTGTGCTGGTCATATTCCTTCAAGGATGGGCTCAGGGGCTTCTTATACAGAAAAAAATATCTCATTTAGAACAGGTAAAGAGCATAATCTTTCAACATGTTACACTGTTATGAGAAGCATATTTCTTTGATATAAAAGTCTATGTTAACCATGTCAAGCATGTGATGGTGAGATTAAATATATTTGTGTAGAATGGAATGGTGAATAAGGTTTAGGTAATAGGTATAGGGATTCAAATAAGGAGAATAAGAGAATGACACTTAAGACATAGGTCAGGCCTATGTTTGTGGGTTTGCATATTTGAAAAGTCTCAGAATGCACTGTTGTTTTGTTGGGAAACCAGAAATGCCAGTCTTATTTCTTGAGGATCAGGCACTGCTGCAGGGCTGCTGGCCTCAAGAGTTGTCTGACTTGGGTGATAGTGAGGTGAGGGCCTATGGGTCTGTTTTCTCACCCAGGCCACCTTTGGAGAGTAAGGTTCTACTTGACATGTTCACTGCTGCAATAATTTCCAATACAGTTATTACTAATGAACTTCTGTTTGGGACTAGGGTAGAGAGGGAAGAAGATAATTGGCAGGCTGAACATGCTGATCTTTTCACACCCTTCTCTTCTGCCTCCACTCTGTGGCTGAGTTTCGTTTGCTCACTGTCTTGAGACCCACTGAGCTGATGGGTGCTGTAGGCAGTGTGCCTCAAAGCCGCCTGGTACCAGTGGCAGCATTCTCTGACTTGACATCTCATCCCTCATCCTTCCTCAGATCTCGTCAGCTGCTCCACCACCAGCTAGTAGCGAAATGACTATGGGGAAGGCAATGACAGCAATAGCTGTTCAGCATTTATTTTGCCTTTGGTCTTTACTCCACAGAAAACTCCAGGACTGCTGAAGTCTGAGCGGTGGGGCAGCCATAAAGGAACTGCTCTGGGTGCATTGAGGAAGGTGGAGCTCATAGAAAGCTGCCCTTTCTCCCCATACAATACAACAAAATTTGGGCTCAGTTGTTTCTGATGATGATTTAATGCCCTGCTGGTTTGGATGTTTGTCCTTTGGCATCGCAGGATTTACGCTATGCATCAAAAGTTATATGCTGTCACCGAGGCTCAGAGGCTATATATTTCTGTCCTTTGCATATCATTCATAGACCTTTTTAAAATTCAGGGGGCAAGACAGGGAGTTAGGGTCCTAGTATCATTTGCATTCTTGCTTCTTTGTCGTTGTCATTACCAAAATGACTTTGCAGAGCCACTAATTATGCAGCTCAGGCTGTACAAGGAGAACCAGATAGGATACCAGATGCTGTCCCGACCTCCAGGAGCTTTCAGTCCAAGAAAAACACCAGATAAATTTTATTTTTGCATCCTTGTCTTTGATAGTGGATGGGATACACAGACTTCATACTCATACCTACATCTGGACTCTAATACTGTCATTAACGGGCTGTGTGAACTTGGACAACTCATTTCTGAGTCTCCACTTCCTCATCTATGCAGTGGTGCAACAGTGAAGCCTATATTATAGGGTTGTTGCAATATTAGACTTTGTCTTTATAAACTAAAGTGACCTATAGTGAATTACTGGTTCAAGTTTTTAACATTTTGGAAAGTTAATCTTAGGCTATGTGCATGTATATCACATTTCTTGTGATGTATATGGATGATTTCAGAGCCTGGATGAATACAAAGCACAAGGTATGGAAATCTATTACTTTTCTATGAGTAGTCTTCTCTTATATGGCCTCATCTTATTTCCTTCTGTCATTAAATCAAGTGATGAAGTTAATATGGAAAACTTATTAACTTACCCACATAGATATGATGGTATCTGGATAGATACATATATGTGTATCTGTCTTTACATGCTCATATATATATTTTTTTGATAGATTCATAACATACATTTTCTGGATATTTAGTATGAATATAACATTTTTCCACTTAACTGAATTCTACTTCTGCATGATTTATAGGATACTGGCCTTTTGATTGATCTCCCTCAACTCAGTTTAGTAATAGTTGAAGTTACACATTCATGTGGCTCATAGAGAAGGTTTCATATGGACACTTTTTTCTTTCAAATATTATGCCTTTAAATATCATGCTCTTTGGTGTATTAATGTATGTAATAATTCAACTTAATTTCTTCATGTATACTAGGATCATTTGTTATAATTAAACTGAAAAACACTGTTACAGATTAAATGATGTTATATCCTTTGCTTAACCAGTAATATTGCCTTTGCTTGTTCTGAATACTGCTCAAATTGACTGATTGATGGGTGAGGTGAGATTTTTTTATAACAATTTTTTTTACTAGTCTATTAACTCCACGGTGTCAATTTTCTGGTACAGGCCAAAGCAGGTATTCCTATAATTTTTTGGGGCAGGAAAATGAACCTTTGTTATTGTCCTTGTGTTTAATGCGAGTGTTTAGACAGGTGTTTAACAGTTTTATCTTATTTGTATTTCTCAAAGTCCTTTCACTTGAACTCCATGATACTGATCCCGTTCCTAGTTTCCACTTTCTTGCCACCATATATGAAGAAAAAGGCCAATTACCCAGTGATATGAGGGAAAAGTGGAAATAAATCTTTGGAATGATAAGTATTTTCCCTAAAAGTTTGAAGGTCCACTATACTGTGGAAGCACAGGCCATTTTTGGAAGAAGAGAGGAAAAATGAAATTTATAGTCTTGGCATTTTTTTACATTCCTGAAGTTGGAACACGTGTGTGTTAGGGGGATTTCTTGGTTATATCAATCGTATTCTACCTCCTTTGTTGTTTGCCAATTGATGTATGAGTTACTCCAACAGGACCCTAAGGGACTTGAAGTCAAAAAATTGCTTTTAGAAATTTACGTGCCTCAAAGTGCTTACTATAATTAATAGTGGGTTCTTACTAAATGGAATTGAGAGATACTTTCTGGTTTCATGAAGTTGGAAACTTGTTCATTCTCTCTGCTCCTTGTGTAGTAAAGAAAATGCTTTAACAAAAGGAGGGTCAATAAGATTAAAAACAGATTCAGGTTGTGATAAATGGTTCATTCCCCCTTTTGATACCTATTGACTCCTAATGACTTCGTGATAGAAACCTATTAGCTTTTTCACAAACTGGTAATATGAAATCTGTTCCATAGGATGTGAATTGCTTAAAAATAATGTCTCATTACAATGAAAATCAGAGACATTAGGGAGGGAAAAAGAAGAGATTGGGATCAGGGCAGGGATGGGAGGAACACATGACTGTGGTGATGGTGTACAGGTGAATTAGTGATGGAAATTCGAAGGGGAATGCACCAAGAAAAGCAAGCAAACATTGTAAGGAAAATAAATTAATTAATAAAGTCTCATAGAAATTAAACTGAAAACAAGAAATATTTCTGAGACAGAATTGATGTCCATTGTACGGTACCAGGGGACCTATTTGGAGAATTAAGACCCCCTAGCCAGAGCTAGGTCAGAGATAAGCAACTGGCAGTCATTCATGTACATGCCCAAGAAACATACTTTGATGCTGAGATTTAAAAATATTTGCTGTGGCCCTTCCATTATTAATGCCATCAACTAACATCTAAAGTGTCTGTAGACCAAGCACTTAAAAATGAATACAGCGTTCACTTTGTAAGTATGTCAAGTCCTTATGTATTGGACCAAATTCTCTTTGAGTCAGGGATGTTCATAGAAATTACATTTTATCTTGCCCAGGAGATTTATTCATTTTGTGCTTCTTCATATTGTCTAGGGATAAGCCTGATTACTTGGTAGAATTTGCTGGAAGCAGTTGTTTTAGTCATGGTGTAAATTGGGATGTGCTGATTTTTGCCTGCTTCAGTGGACTTTGTGGAAGATAGCAATATCTTTGATGTATGAATCCATGGTTTTACTTTTCTTGATACTTGATGATTGGAGCTTGGGGTACTTGTGTTCCTGGTACCATTTACCACTGCACAACTGCAGTAGACCTTCAGGGACATATCCATGAAAGGCAAATGCTACTCTCATATAAAAACAGAACATGGTTGTGGAGATTGTGTAAAAGGAAGAAATGTCACATGTTTATGACTAAAAATACAAGCATACAATGCCATTTCCAGAGTAGGAAATTTTATTTTGTAATTTCTGTAACTCACAAGACTTGGTGGTTTTTACTGTTTAATTTATTGGTCTTTACACTTGCTTGTAAAATGCTGACCTTCTGCAAGTATACTTAGATGACTGTAGATAGCTAATGCCAGATTTCATAATGTTCTAGCTAGAGTCTTAAAAACCATGTATTTATCACCACAATGTGCTGAGGTAACCGAGAACTTTGACAGTGAATGGAGGATAAAAATAATAGCTTTGGAATCCTATGATATCTGTCCCCTTTGTGTCCCATTAGTTTGCTGGTACATATCTGTGATACCTTGTAGGCATTTTGAAAAACCTGATTCTTCAGCTGAAATATTATCTCAACACATATTTTAAAAAAAATTGTGCTCCTGACTTTGATTATAAGTTCCAAATTTTGGCTATAAAATATTATTCACTGGATAATATTATTTGAAAAAAAAAGATCTAATTTTAAACATTTCCTCTCACACTTTGTCGATTTGTTTTAAAAAGACATAGCCTGCTTAACAATAGCAAATCCCTAAAAATACTGTTTGTAAGATCCTGGATCTCTTAGCATACAATTTATCTTAACTGAGATTATTTTCTCTTAAATCTCGTAAAAACTTTTTTTGAGTGCCAGAATCCAGAAGCTCTTCATTATTTCATGTAAGCTCTCATCACTCTGAAATGATGAGCTAATTCATGTATGTTAAACAGTAAATTTATATATGAAAATATAAAATAAATCCTTATTTCTAAAGCTTAACAATGTTCACTTGGCTTTTGGAAATTCACATTTCTGTCAAGGATTCTATGGGACAGAGGTGTTCACTCAGTTTCAAGTATATGACTGAAAAAGTACCTCACCAGACACAGGCTTAGTAGGTTGTAAGATCCTCTGCCATCCTTCTTTCAGTTGTTTTGGATCTCCAGTTTTACTTTCTACTTTCTGAGACCGAACCTGGTGTTTTCCCTTTGCCTTTGACTTTATGCCTGAACTTCTGACTTAGGGTTGGTAACTTGACTTATATTTCTAGGGTTCCTGTATGGGTTGGTCTTGCAGCTGCTACACGAACTATTGCCTTAAATTCTGAAGGCCATTTTCTCAAGTTAGCAGGTGACTAGACCTGAATTCTTTTTTGCAACTGCTTGACTTGGGTGAATCCTAGTTTCACTAAGATCCATGAAATCAGGGTCTGACCCCTTACAGTAGCTGCCTTATACTTTCAAAATGGGCTATGGAGAGCAGATTAGGAGGTACTCAAGAAACCTTAGAGTGAAAACTTTAGTATAATCTAGTATATAGTTCATCTCAGAACGTCAGCCTGAGTTTTGGTAGAATGCTGTGTGGAAAGAGCGAATTATTTAGTTCTGCCCATAGATATGTCTTGAACATCTCTGTTGCAATTTACACTATAGTTGATATGTTAGGGGAATACAGAGGTAAACGGAACTTGTCTTTTGTCCCTAAATGTTCAGTTTGGAAGTCATATCCTGGCATATAAAGTAGTATACTAATATCTCTATTTAATCTTTAGTTTAAATGTTTTCCATGGATTTATTTAAAGTGATCACAATTTCTTTCCTAATTTTCTTCTAGTTTTTAATTTGCAGAATGGAATGATACTCTGGGTTTTTACATTTTGGGTAAAGAGTGGAGTATAATGGTAAAATTTAAAAAAGAAGAATCATTGTGAGGTAACTCAGTGACTTGAAGTTATGTAGCTTTGATGGGCTTGAAAGAGGATGACTCACTAAGTGCTATCAGCAAGTAAAATCAGTGGGCATTTCATTAATTTGGTTCATAAAAAAAGTCAATCAGTATCACACCTAAGGGAATATTCACATAAATCAGACTCAAATGGCTAATTAAAAGGAATTTCTAAGAGTCACTGGCATAATCCCAAATTAGAAAGCAAATGCAAAGAGCTAGAAGCATTAAAGGAAGTTTAGAGGTTTTTCAGGGAGAAGCCATGGTTACACCAGTTAGAGCCTTGGGGATTGAGATTCAAGGTCAGAGACTAGAATCACGATGGATAATTTTACTAGTCCCAAAGGGAAATGCTCAAAGAAAATAGGGTTATAAATTAAGAAGAGTCAGGAAAAGATGTATTAAGATTATGCTAAGGATTTGCGTTCTGCTTGTATTGATAATCAGGTGGGAGTGATTTATGGTGGTATATAGGAGAGGACCTGAAAGTCACAGGGTCCAGGAAACTGGGTGAGAGGCAAACCTGTAGCCAGGAGAGAAATCCAGATGGAATGTTGGGAGGAGTTGCATTAAATAACAAGGTGGCAGGACCAGAAGAAGATACAAAGTTTGGTAGGATATCAGTGTTAGTAAAGAGGTTGAAAGAAATAGGCTGAGATTCTGTGGTGAATGAATATTAAAGAAATTATACATAGTAGACTAGATATAATTCCTTCAAGAGTCATCCCAGAACCTCAGCCTGAGTTTTAGTAAAATACTCTGGAAAAATGAATTTATTAGTTCTGTCCATAGAGGTGTTTTGAGCATCTGTGTTGTAATTTACACTATAGTTGACATGTTGGGGCAATACAGAGGCCAATGAAACTTGTCTTTTGTCCCTAAATATTCAGTTTGGAAGTCCTAACTTGGCATGTAAAAGGTACTCATGACATACTGTTGGGTACTTCTATTGTTTCAGTCACATTGGAGTGCTAGAACCTGCTCACAGAAGCCAAAATAGCTATTATCTTCTTTTCTGAATGCCTGTTCAGTGATATGTTGGATGCTCAAAATCAGCTGAGGTGAAAGTATCATGCACTATAAGAATCAACAAACACTGAATCAGGGCTCCTTCTATTTTCTGTCCCTCTCTCAGTTGTTAAACTTTTACCAGCATATTGACCTTGGATCAATATGGTATCTTTCAGTTTAATTCAACAAATATATACTGAGTAGTTTGTAAATATAAATATGTGTACTGGGTGCTTTTCATTCTGCTTTCAAGAGATATTTTCCGGGCCTTCCTGGTGGCGCAGTGGGTTAAGCAACACACTGTGAAGCAAACCGCAGCCACTGCGGCATGAGTTCGATCCCTACTGCCGGCTAGGGAGGGGGCCCACATGGTGTGGCAGACCTCTCCTACCTGGCCCGCTGCTCCACTCAGCAGTGTACTTCTGTTGATCTGCCTGTTCTGCTCCCCGCTCTCTGTGGTGAATCCTCTCGCCCCCCTCGCCCCCCCACCTCTGGTCTGTATCCCAGTGCTTGTATGCATAAATAAATAAATCTTTAAAAAAAAAGATATTTTCCATTTCCCATCACTTGATTATGTAGGTGATTTGAAGCTTGTTTAATTAGTTTAATGAGTACAATGTTTTAGAGTGCTGGTTTACCTCCACTTTCCTATGAAAAAATGAATGCAAAACTAAAATTTAAGTTTTCTCCCTGGATTTGGAGTGTTGACAGTATGTCCAATGGTGTACAAGGGAAGATTCTTCAGCTGGTCCCTAGTAGAGGTTAGCACCTCATAGGGCTGTATTTACCTTTAAAAAGTTGAGAAATACTGATTCCAGTGCTGTTCATTAACTGACTATTCTGACAGTGATTCAGGGTAGACATTTGGGATCCATGTTTATCTGGGAAATATGGATGACTCTTGTCATTTTTCCTATGAACAGTGCAAGAATTGTGTTTCTTTCTATTCCTGGTAAGCCTATAAAGGATCCCCTTTGTAAGTGTATGCAAGCTGGGTCTTGGCCTCGCCATCTCTTGGTTAGACACTTGGGGTCATTTTATAACTGTAATTTCAGATACACCAACTTGCTAACTTTGAGATTAGAGCAGGAATAACCTCACTGCTCTCTTAATGCCAATTACCTCTGAAGCAGCCAGACTGGAGACAGATAAGGGTCCCCTGATGACTGATTAAAATATGGTATCCTGAAAATTGAGTGTCTAGTTTGAGTGCAGATGTAGCACAAAGATTTGTTATCTGAATTGACTCAGGCTGCATGCTAATATTGAGAAACTCACTAGGAATAATATAACTGCTATGCTTCTCTTGTAGGAATAAAAAAGAGAGAACTTCACATGTCTGGATGTGTGTTAAAGTAGGAAAATTGAGATTAAAATTCTCTATTATGAGCTTTTAAGTCATAAAGTCTACTAATGAGAGGGCAGAAGTCAAAATAGCAGAACTAAGGATGACATTACAGTTTCTGTGATGGTACCCCCTTAGTCTAATTTTACCATTTGATTTGTGCTTTTCAAATAGTGTTATATATAACTAAAATTTTCACAAGGGAGCTAAAGGACTTTGTAGTGGGTTCTTTTCATTTTGGCTAATGCTTTTGTTTCCAGATACCATCCAGAATTTAGATAATGACCTCTTTTTAAGGCATAAAATTGGAGAAAATTTCAAGAAATTAGAAAATTATTGACCTAATGGAACTTACTATCAGACTTGGCAGTAAGCCTTTGAAAGACTGAGGCTCTATTTAATTACTAAAAAGTCAACATATGGATAATGTTGAGTAATGGAATAAAGAATCAAGACAGGAATTTTTGAATTATTTTAAAGCTATGTCATAGATGTTAAATATAGGAAATATCTGTATTCCTAGAAAGTTATGATATCAAATGTATTTAATTCACTTTGAAAATTACTTTTGAAAATATTTTAATTTGTTAAGGTAAAAAGTGAAGTGAAAAATTGATGAAATGTTTAGAAATACTCTATGTATTTAAAATTAAAGTTTATGATACATGTGTAACTATAGATGTGCATGTGTGTTTATACACATTTATTACACATGTGTGTATATACATACATATATGCATCTCTCATTATGTATTATGTATCTGTGTCTATCTATCTATCTATCTATATTTTTATATGCTAGAAAATTTTAAAAGATTTTTCTTGTTCTGCAAGATGAAGGCTAAGATAATGCAAAATTAAATGACCTGAACTTAAGGAAAGAAAATGAAATCCTGAGTCACCAGAAAAAAATAGGGAATTTTGAAAAACAGCTCTGAGAAATGACCTGATGCTGCACGATGAGCTGCACTAGTTTACATTCCTAACATGGGTGTAAGTGATACTGTTTTCTGCACTTACATCATTTGGTGTTATCATTAGTTTTTATTTTGTTCATTCTCATTGGTGCATAGTGATATCTTATTGTGATTTTTAAATAGCCTTTCCCTAAAAGCTAATGATTTTGAAAATCATTCTTCTTCTGGTATTCCTATTACATGTATGTTACATCTTATGTAGTTGTTCCACAATTCTTGGGTGTTCTGCTTTCTGTTTTTGCAGTCTTTTTTTCTTTTCCGTTTTGGAATTTTCTTTTGATATATTCTCAAATTTGCATTCTTTCTTCAGTTGTATCCAGTATCAATTGTATTCTTCAAAAACATCCTTTATTTCTGTTGTAATGTTTTTGATATCTAGTGTTCTTTTTGACTTTTTTTTTTTCTTAGAATTTCCATCTTCTGTGTATGGAACCTGTCTATTCTTGCAGATTTACTTTAGTCATTGAAACTATTACCATGCTATTAATAGTTGTTTTAAATTCCTGATCCCTGCCATCTGAGTCTGCTTCTGATGCTTGCTCTGTTTACTCAAATAGTGTGCTTTGCCTTTAGTATGCCTTGTAATTTTTTGTTGAAAGCCAGATATAACATACTAGAAAAAGGAAACTCTTATGTAAATAGGCATGTGGTGGTAAGGTGAGGAAGGTGATGACAGTAAAAAAATATACACCTGATACCTGAGAAGGAGGGAAATGATCTGTAGATCTATAATCAGGTCTCTCTCTCGTCGTGAGCCTGTGTCTCTGGACTGTGAACTTCACCAATGTCTTTTATACTTAATTTGGAAAAATTTTAAACCACTCTTTTCAAAGATTCCCTTTCTACGCACATTTCCTTAGTTTGTGTTTTTGGAGAAATTTTGTGCTTTTTCTTCACATTTTTTTATTTCATCCTTTCTCTCTGTTGTATTCTTTTTTCAGTGTTATCTTTCAATTCACTAATTACCTCATTTAGTCTATAGTGTATACTAATTTTATTTTAGTTAATGCTTTTTATTTTTATATTTCTAAATTTTTTTTGCCTGCCATCTGATATTGTTTTATTTCAAACTTTTTATTTTGTAATTTATTTATTTAGTGTTATTTTTATTGAAGTAGCATTGGTTTATAGCACTATAATGATTCCAAGGAATAAGTTCACACTTTCTCAGATATACATCATCACCACATCACACTCAACACTAGAGTCCCATATTCCCACCATATACTATTCGACCCCCCTTTATTTCTTTTTAAAAGATTCATATCTTGAGAACCCTACATACTTATTTAAAATGAATTTTTTTAGATGACAATATTATTTTGATCTGGTCTGGAATATATTTTTCTATAGTTCTTGAGTTTGTTGTCTATATTTCTTAGTTTCAGTGTTCTTCATGTGGTTTTGAATTACAGTATATAGGTTAATCTTGATTATGAATGTATTTGTTTTTTCTCCCTCTTCTCTCCTATCTACTAGTTGCCTTCACTTTACTCACAAGATCTTTATTAGGATTTGGGATTTATATCCTGCTCTGATAATGGCAAAATAGCAGATTCAGTCAGCAAATCAGAGCATAGTTTGTTCCTGGTCTTGACTTTAAGGTCATATCTATCTTCTTTAGATTATAAATTTACTTAGGTTAAAAACTCCAGGAAGTTTTCATCCAATATTTTTCAAACTCCTTTTAGAGGCTGGAGTTCACTTCAATATGTGCTTTAAGCAGAGACACTTGCTTTGGTCTACCACTTGTGAGGCACTTTGTTTTCAGTTTTAGTCATTAGAATCCAAGGCAATTGATTACTTCTGCTAATTTCTAGTCCCAAAACTCTGAAGAAGATATTCTTTCATGTATTTTATGTTTTATAGGCATAGATTATATATATATGAAACTATTATGTATTATATGTAGTCATGTATTTTATTTATGTATGTATTTAATGCAATTAAAGTATTTAATTTACTCTGACTAACATTTGGTTTTTAGCAAAGTGCATGTCCTAAAATAGCAACATATTAGATATTTATAAAATTGAAGCTGACTCTACTAATTTCTCATGGTAAAACTTTTAAGCTATTAGAATATTTTTCAAATGAAATCTTTCTTTGTTAAGCACTGTAATTCTGTATTTAGCTAAAATTATACTGAAGAAAATTTAATATTATGAAATAAATTTGCTTTTATGTTGGCAATTCAAACTACTTTTGTTGACCTCAAATGAATTAAAATGATTGTGCTAATTATTTAAGATTTTAAATAAGATATGAAAGAATGAACAAAGATGCTAAATAACTAATCCTTTTGTAGGGTAAAATTTCCTTTTGGGAAAACAATTTCTTTAGAAAGTCATTTTGATAAATTTGCACTAATGTGTTTATATCTGCTAATTAGATTTCTGTATACCTCCTTAAAAATCTCAAAATTATGGTAGGCAACATGAATTATCTGAACACTAAAGGAGATGATGTCAAAAAGGGGAAAGTATTACTAAGCCATAGAATTCCCCCCACAAATTAGAGAGAATTTCCCTTAGTGGTCTAATATTGATTTAAAGCAAATTTAGTTTTTAACTCTGTGGCCCTTAATACAGTTCAGAAAAAAGATAAATTAGGAAGAATTGAGGTAAAGAAGATGGTAAGGGTAATATGAAAGCTCATACTATAACTACAAAAATCATTTGTGGTGTATGAGGTTATGTTAATTGATGAATTAGTATCACTGATATAAAGTTATTTTCACTATCTGAAAAAGCAAGTACTTTTAATACAGTTACAAATACAGAATAGTCTTGAGTTCATTAGAAGCTCCTTATGCTACAGATCATGATAGTTTCACTATAAAACTCAATAAAATGTTGTATTAATTTCCTGTGACTGCCATAACAAACACAAACTTGGTTACTTAGAACAAATTTAT
Organism: Galemys pyrenaicus; assembly: GCA_019455555.1. Lineage (NCBI taxonomy): Eukaryota > Metazoa > Chordata > Mammalia > Eulipotyphla > Talpidae > Galemys > Galemys pyrenaicus. Next base: position 18,951,154 of record JAGFMF010012281.1, read on the forward strand.
TCTCCCACAACTCTGGAGATTCGAAGTTGGCAGAGTGACATTTCTTCTACAGTTCCTGTGAGATACTCTTCCTTTTCTCATCTATTATCTAGTGGCTACTGGCATCCCTTGACTTGTGATTGTATCTTTTCCTATTACCTTCTTCCTTGTTGTCTGTCTTTAAACTGTCTGCTGCTCTCTTATGAGGATACTAATTATTATCATATTCAGGTCATACTCAGATAATCCAGAATAAACTCTTCCCACCTCCCTCAAGATTCTTTTTTATTTTTTAAGATTTTTATTTTATTTTTATGCATACACAAGCTGGGATACAAGCCAGAGTCACAGGAGGTGAGAAGACTCACCACAGGCAGAGTGGGGAGCAGAATAGGCAGATGAACTGAAATACACTGCTGAGGAGAACAGCGGGCCAGGCAGGAGAGGTCTGCAGGGCCATATGGGTCCCCTCCCTGGCTGGGGATCGAACTCACACTGCTGTGCCGCAGATGCTTCACAGTGTGGCGCTCGACCTGCTGCGCCACCAGGGAGGCCCTCCCTCAAGATTCTTAATCACAACTTTTATCATATAATGTAACATTTACTTTTTACTGTATAAAGTATTATTCAGAGATTCTAGGGATAAGACATTGTATTAGTTTAGTAGAGCTGCTTTAACCAAATGTCACAGATTAGGTGACTTAAACAACAGAAATTTAAATTTTTTTTTGTGTGTGTCTCACATTTCTGGTGGTAAAAGGACCAAAATCAAGTGTTCCCAAGGCCTTTCTCCTTGCCTTGTAGACAGCTCCCTTCCCACTGTTACCTCACATGTTCTTTCCTCTTTGCATACACAGCCCTGGTGTTTCTTTGTATGTTCAAATTTCCTTTTCTTATAATGATATAAGTCAGACTGACTTACTCTAAAGTCTTATTTTAACTTAATTTCCTTTTTTAATGACCTTATCTCTAGCTATAGTCATATTCTGCTGTGTTGTGAGATTAGGACTTCAACACATGAGTATTTGTAGGTACACAAATAGCTGATATCAAACATAATCATACCTTTTGGGGAACCACCAGTCAAGCCACTGAAAATTTGTAACTTTCAATTGAAATAAAAAAAAATCTACTACGCTCTATTTATTGATACAGGCAAGTTTGATGGTACCAATTAAACAGTTAAAAATTTCAAAGAAAATTAACTCTGTCAGGAATTTCTGACAATTAACTAGAAAAATCATTTATGTAGAATAATAATGTAATGTGAGCACATTGCAATAATCTCATACTGATATTTATTTGGGAATATTTAAAAAAACTCTCCCTTTCAATTATGGATTTATAGACAGACTTGTGAGGATTACAAAAGAACAGAATTCTCCTTTGGTTAAGGGAAAATATGTAATTTAAGTGGAGGCGTAATTTATACCATATAGTGCAATTGTCTGACTTTAATGAGAAAATAAAGTAAATTCCAATATACTTTCTTGGGAATCATTCCAGCTTTCAATAATCTGCTGCAGTGGGTGCCAGGAAGTGGCTGTTCATAGAGAGATGGTCAAAAGTCTATATCTGTAAACACAAATAGGTCACTATATTGATAGCAATATCTTTGATTACAAAGAAAGTGAACTAAAGTTAATATACATATTCACAGAGCTCTGTCATGTATACAACACATATATGGTACCATCACATTTAGAACATAAAAGTTATGAATGTAAACTAACATACCAATTTTATTAAATGGTCCTTGTTTTGTATTTTTTTTCAGACAAATCTAAACTTTATATTATTTCACTTCCAGGGCTCAGGTTCTTGTACATTGCCCATTTGCATTATTTCTACTTTTATTTTCAATCTGTGTGGTTCTTCCATTTACCTTTAGATATATTGGCATAGTCTTGGACTTCAAGTATAGTACAAACTCATTCTGCATCAAGTGCTTCCAAATTCATGATAATTCTGTCTGAGTTGAGTAGCATTTGCTGTCCTTAATCCATCTGAAACTTCAGAATGTAACCTTATTTGGAAATAAAGTATTCTTAAATGTAAATTAAGATTATTTAGAGTAGATTATGGTAAATTCAAATTTGGTGTTGATGACCTTATAAAAAGAGTAAGCAGGGACACAGACAAATGATTGAGGAGGCCATGTGAAGATGGAGGCAGAGGTTGGAATGGTAAGGACTGACTGCTACCAGCAACAGTTAGAAGACAAAAAGATGCTTTCTTCCCAAGAACCCTTGAAAAGAACTTGGCATTACAGTTGCTTTGATTTCAGATAATAGTCATTAGAACTGAAAAACAATAAAATTTTGTTTAAGCCACTCAATTTGTGGTAGTTTCTTATGAAATCCTTAGAAAACATGAACATGATAATTTGAGTCTCTGAAGAATGTGTATTCCAGATAAAATTTATTGAAGAAATGAACCTAGATATCACATAATTCTACCAAAGCTTCCATTATACCAAAGAATATAAGTTTTCTTTTTACAGCATCTTTGTCAAAATGGTCACATAGCTTCATTCAAAGATGGGGAATTAATTAATGCATTTTGTAATCCAGTAGTGAAGAGTACTGCATTTTTGGAAACTTTAATTTATAGACTCTATTAATGACCTAATGTTTTGACAAAAAAAAAAAGAAGAGGAATAGAAGTATCACACTCTTAGATTTAAAAACTATACTACAAGGTCATAATAATAAAAATAGAATATTATTAGAAATAAAAACAGACATGCAGACTAATGGAATAGGTTTGAGAGCCCAGAAATATAGCCACATTTACATGGACAGTTAATCTATGACAGGAGAACCAAGAATATACAATGGAGAAAGGAAAGTTTCTGCAGAAATAATGTAGGGAAAATTGGTCAGCTACATGAAGAACAATTAAAATAGAATACTACCTGATAATGTCCACAAAAATTAACTCAATGAATAAGCAACTTGGATATAAGATTGGATATTATATTCCAACCAACAGGATATTATAGCCTGTTGGTTGGGAATGTAGACTGGTCCAGGCTCTATGGAAGACAGTATGGAGATGTCTCAAAATGTTACAAAACTACAGTATGCTAGCAATTCCACTTGTCATTAATCCAAGGAATGCAAAAATATTAATTTGAAGAGATAAATACACTATTATGTACATTGCAATGTACAGTAAATAGTAGGCTATTTAAAATAGCCAAGTTATGGAAACAACCCAAGCACCCAAGGACAAACGAGTGGATTCAGAATATGTGATACAGATACATGATTGAATATTATTCAGCTATGAAAAGAGATATACTCTTGCCTTTTGCCACAACATGCATGAAACTAGAGGGGATAATGCTATGTGAAAGAGGGAAGAAGTGGGGGCCTCCCTGGTAGCCTCCCTGGTGGCGCAGTGGAGTAAGCAATGCACTATGAAGCAAACTGCAGCCACTGCAGCATGAGTTTGATCCCTGCCACCGGCCAGGGAGGGGACCCACATGGCATAGCGGACCTCCTGCTGCCCTCGGCAGTGTGTTTCGGTCAGTCTGCCTGTTCTGCTCCCCACTCTGTCTCTGATGAATCCTCTCACCTCCTGCAACTCTGGCCTGTACCCCAGCTCTTGTATGTATAAATAAATAAATCTTTAAAAAAAAAAAAAGGGCAGAAGTGAAAGATCCTTTTCAGTTTGTCTTTGTTAAATCTGAAAAGCATACTTCCTACATCTTTGTCTAGGTCATTGAAAAAAAAATGATTAAAATTAGATCAACTGAAGTCACTCTTTAGGTAGTTGTGAATCATTAATCAACATTATTAATATGTGATTATTTAAATAGCAGCAAATCCAGATACCATGAAGTTAATTGTATCAAGTGTGGTTTTGAGATAATGTTCTATTTTTCTGGACTCTGGTCTGTAGGGTGGTACAGAAAGTGTTTTGTATTATTTCTTCTCTCAATGGGAATAGAAGACTAGGGTCAAAAAACCCCCTCAATTTAATGCACAACAAACTGTGAAGTCATTTTCACAGATCTTTATCTGTGACTTACTAAAAAGTCAAACTAGAATGAAAACAAGGAAAGTATACTAAGATTTTAGTTTATAAGGAATGGTTAAAGGTTTGAAAAGGTAGGCATATTCTCTATAACAATAGTTATGGGGAATTTTTCTCTTATTAGTAATAAATTTCAAAATTTGCTTGTGGAATCATTGAAGAAGGCAATTTTGTATATATCTTCTGGAGTGAAGGGAGGTAAATGATAATTATATATATATCATTTATATATATATATTTGTTACCTGAATAATGGACTATTTTTCCACGCTAAGTTTTGCTGCCAAATTTATTTATTTAGTATTGGATAAACTTTCTGTATTAGTTGGGGCTCCACTGTTGAAAGCAATAGTGGATTCAAAAGATATACAGATGCATGCTGGAATACTATTCAACTATGAAAAGAGATGTACTCATGACTTTTTTGCCACAACATGGATGGAACTACAGGGAATTATGCTATATGAAATGTAGCATATTTCAGACCCTGATTAGGGAATTTACTGAAAGTTATTAATAGGGAGGAATAGTAATGAGAAGGGGAGGTAGATGGTAGGTAGAGAAGACTTGAGGGGAATGTGGCAGCTGCTACCACTCCTACAGCAGTGCTGAATGACCTCTGACTGTGCCTCCATTTTTGACACTCCTTGTGATGGAACTCAGTATCTTGATTGTTAGTTTCTGATTGGTTGCGCTTATAACATAGTTTTCTCCCAGCTATACCTGAAGAAGGATCTAATCCCCTCTTCATTCATAGTGGTAAACAGAAACTTGGCTACAATAATTTTCTAGGGCTATAGTGATAAAATACCACAGACTAGCTAGCCTAGTGGACAGAATTTATTTTTCTCACAGTTTTAGAGGTGAAGTCTGACATCAGTGTGTCATTAGGGTTGTTTGCTCCAGAGGGCTTTGTGGGTAGGGACCATTTCAGCCCTCTCCTTGGCTTATGGACGGTCATCTTCTTTTCATATCTAAACCTTGTCTTCATTTCTGTCCCTTTATAAATCTCTTCTTTTTATAAAGGAACCTTTCATCTTGAATTAGGGCTATTCTTTTGTCCTCATTTTAATTTATAACTTTAAGGATCCTATTTCCAAATATGGCTACAATCTGAAGTACTAGGCATTAGGACTTCAACATGTGAAATTCTTTTGGAGAGGAGGGATGCAATTGAGCCCATAAGCTAGCATGATTTTTATATTGACACATTATAATGAACAGGAGGTGTGACTCTTCCAGAATAAAAACTGGGTGCTCTTATAATGAGGGATAGATTTTGGGCAACTAAAAAAATTGTAAATATCATTTACATTTTTTTGTGTAAGCATAGTTATGGAAGTTAAAAGACTTTTAATTCCAAGAAACTACTCTGTAGAGAAACCTTGAAAATCTAAAAATAAATAAATAACCCCCAAACAATGACATAGCACAATATTCAGGATTGGTAAAGGTATAAGAAATGAAAATGCTGGTGGAATGCAGGCTTTCATCCACCTTCCCGTCACGCTCTTTTTACCTGCTGCCAAAGTGGAGTTGTGCCACTTAAATTCTCTTAAGAAAGAATTTGCTGTTCAGCAGCAAGGAGTGCAGTTAGCAGACCATTTCCTGCTGTTACTGCCTTGAGGATAAACCTCAGCTTTCAAGCCAAGGCTGTGCTCTTTTGGTACAGTCCCCAGCTAATAATTAAGCATAGTGGGGGCACTGGGACTTGGCCCTTTTTGTTTAGCTCTGGCCTCCTCTAATAGGCCATCTTTGCTTTGAAGCTCCCTTTTAGTTTGTCTGAGACTTGCTTGAATCTACATCATTATCTAAACTTTGCTCTGCCCACTCCTGCTTCTTCCTTTTCTCTTTTCATAGGCTTATTTCCACCGAAATATTCTTGCACACCTAATTTCATCTCTGCCTGCATACTCTAGTGTCCAATTTGCAACACACACACACACCACATATATTTAGTAGTAATATTTTATTTTTGTTTTCTCACTGCATTTTTTCATAGGTCATTGTCATTCCAGTCATGGGTTTGTAAATCATTCTACTTTTCAGGCATGTAAGCCCCCTAAGTGTAATGTAATATTTGTTTTCTTATTAACAGCTTATCCTAAATATTTAAGGACATGTTGTATATTTTCCTGAATTCAGTTAAATTATATTATTGGCATTCTAATATCTTCAAGTCTAATTTGGGACTATTTAACTTAGTGGCTTATTTAGATCACACCATTTCAAGCTGATTCAAACCAGTTCAAATTGGCTGCAACTGGCTCAAACTGTTCCAACTGGTTCCAGCTGATTCTAACCAGATTCAGTCAGTTCCAACTGACTATAACCAGTTCAAACTGTTTTAGACTATTTCAGCCACTTGAAACTGATTCTAGCCAGTTCAAACTAGGTCAAACCAGTTCTAGCTGGCTCAAACTGGTTCTAGCCAGGTAAAACCAGCTCCAAGTGGTTGAAACTGGTTCCAGACAGCTCAAACTTGATAAAAGCAGTTCCAGCTTGTAGCGGCAGGAAAGGAGCACAGGGGCAAGGTTCGGGATGGTTCTGGGCAGACGGGTCAGGGAAGGAGAGTCTTGGAGCCCTCGGTGGCTTTTCATTCTTTATTTAGTAGAGGTGGCCAGGTACATGGCAGGCATGGGTGCCAGGGGGCCGGGAGGCTGACAGGCCTCCCAGCCCCCGGCACATCTCACTCTCTCGGCTGCTTCTTCTCTCTCTCTGCTGCTGCTGCTGCTGCTGTCGGGCCTGTCGGTTCTGTCAGTCAGTCCTGTTGGTTGGTCCTGGCGTCCTCATGACACCACCCATTTAAACCCAACTCAGTCCCAACTCAGGTGCGCCCACTTGCGCATGCCCACCCTGGAATGCTCGCAGCACTGCAGGTGTCCATCTTCACAGTGGTTGGAGGGTGGAAATACCTGATCATTCTCTGACCCTACACAGCTGTTTGCAACTGCTTCCAACTAATTGGTTGAAAGTGGTAGTAACTAGTTTAAACTGGATCAGACCAATTCTAACTGACTGAAAATAGCTCAAACTAGTTCCAACTGGTTATAAAACATTTTCAACCAGCTATAACCATCTAAAACCAGATGAAACTGGATTAAACTGAATCAGTCAGTTTTGAGCTGGATCAAACATTTTATCAAAAATCATATCAGACCTATTCCTGCTGGTTCAAACCAAATTAAAATGGTTCAACTGGGTACAACCAACTCAAAATATCTTAAACCATTTCTAACTGATTTAAACTGGTTCTACTGGTTTCAGTTGGTGCAAACCAGATCAGTTTCAACTGGTTCCAGCTGGTTCAAAGCAGATCAAACCTATTTCAGCCTGTTCAAACCAGATCCTGCTTGTTCAAACTGGATCAGATTTGTTTCAGCTGGCTCCAACAGGTTCCAGCCTGTACCAACTAGTTCTAACTGACTACAAATAGCTCAAATGGTCATAAACTGGTTTGAATCAGTTACAGCTAGTTGGAACTGGTTCCAGCTGGTTCAAATCAGATCAAACCTGTTCCACTCTGCTCCAACAGGTTCTAGTTGGTGCATGCCAGTTCTAGCCAGGTGAAAGTGGTTTCAAGTGATTGAAACTGTTTCCAGCTGGTTCAAACCAGATCATACATTTTCCAGCTGGTTATAAAGGACTAGTTAGAAGAATCAAACAGAGAAAGCAGACCATTCTGGTTTCCTACACAGGAATTAGGAATTTTGGTTTAGTCTGGATCAGGAAGACACTTCACTTCCAATTCCATTCTCGAGTCTAGGCTGCATCTTTACTCTGCATTTGGGGCAACTCTTCTAATGAATTTCCTTGACTTTGCCTATATTAGTTTAAATTAAGTTGCTTTGATTTGTAACTCAGATGTTTTCATAGCACTTAAGCACTTTGTATGACAGTGTGGACAGTCAAAACATCTAGTAAAATCTGTATTATAACATTTTTAAGTGAGTCTTTTTACTGTCTCTTCTCAGTGTTCTGAGAACCCTTTATCATTTGAGTTTGTACAATCTTATGGTAATAAGGTAATGCTAAGCAGTCTCCTGTAATCTACTAGTGCAAGCATGTGCAGGGCAGGTTCACTGTGGATTTGGGCAGACTGATAAAAAGAGATCCCAGAGCACTCAGTTTATTTTAAAGGCTTTTGTGCTCTCTCAGGGAACCCAATACATAGGCACAACAGGCAGGGAAGCTGGCAGGCAAGGAAGCAGGCATGGGGTAGGCCTGAGGGTTGGGAGGCAGGCAGGGAATTAAGCAAGGAAGCAGGCATGGGCTAGGCCTGAGGGTTGGGAGGCAGGCAGGGAACTCAGCCTCCTAGCCCCCCCATGAACCTTTATACTCTTTCTCCAGGCTCTCTCTGGCGTTCCCTCTCTTGTGTTGTCTCCTGGTTATGTTGCTCATCGGCCCTTTCACTGCTGCTTGTATCCCCACTGCTTGGTTCAGGTGTGCACACCCACGCTCCAGGTTCTACAATCAGGCTTGCATGCTCTACTCCCACGTGCCTTGTGCATTAACGTGGTTCATTTACCCTACAAAATATTCCCTATAAAATATTACTTAGAAAAATATTAACAGGGAGATGGAGATTGGAGGCAAGGCTGGAGAGAGAGAGAGAGAGAGAGAGAGAGAGAGAGAGATTGAGAGAGAGAAGAGTTTTAGTTCAGTACTGGGCTAAAGGAAAACTTTTCCTCTTCATTAAAAGATAAGGTTTTAGATCTTAAGTGTTTTTATTTATTTGAAGAATTCAGTTGCTAGTTATTCTTGTGGGGCAAGGTTTTAGGTTTGCAGTGAGGCAGTGGAATAGCTTCTTGATTGAATTCAGAAACTGGGGATAGAGTAGGAGCAGAGAAATTATCATTGGGGTTTGAATTACCTGAGAAGGAAGATGGGGACCTTTTATTTGATGTGGTTACTAGAATACAAGAACATGTGTTCCTCCATGTCTTCCCCAGAGGACCATAATATTTCTTGGGGAATATTCCTTGGGGAATGCTTGAGGCAAAACTTCATAGTCATCACAACTGGGTGACATGCATGACCTTCTTATTACAGGGATCTAACGGGTTAAATATACTGGATAAAGCTGGGACTTTTAAGGATAAAAAATTCTTAGTTTGACATCAGACACTGTGGGAGCAATTTCTGTCCTAAGTGACTATCTAAGGTTTCCTTTCTTTACTAGCCAATATCATGCTTGATTTCCATCTCAATAAGAGTTGAGCTTTGATTTTCCCCTACTTTTTCCCCTACTCTTATGCTGATCTGGAACTTTCTTGATGCCTGAGCCCCAGTCATGATCACCTTGTATCTAGACTGGGGGATTGACTGGAAGTCCATGTTCTGTCTTGGTGTCACTTCCTAGTCTCTTGAGCTGGTTCTTCTCTTTGGCAACAATGTTTTATCCTTCCTAGTCATGTTACTCTTCCAAAGAGGGAGCTGAGTTCTGAAACATGTTCTACGGTGTCATTTTATTGCTGCTTGAAATGAGTAAATCTTGTTTTCTCTCTCTTTTCAGCGGCTGTTATTAATGATTCTATATTGTCTCTCTGATTCTGGAGCTGGTGAATGCAAAACAGAAGACAATGGAGAATACAAGCTGCTAGTGTTTTCCAGGTATTCTCAGACTGTATTTTACTTATTAATTCATAATTATTGTGACTTCAAAGTCCCATTGGATCTTCACAGCATCTCTAAAGCTTTTTTCAACAACAGACAAAAAGCAGATTTTGTAAGTGACAAGGTAGATAGGGTTTTCTATATACAACCTGTACAGTTCCTATATAAGTGCCAGTGAGAATTTTGATAGAGCTGCCTCTCAGTTATTATATTTAAGCTACATGGCCAGTGCTGTCTCTTGGACAGCAACTGAAAAAATGGTAGTTAACTAGATTCTTAAATGTAATGTCTAAGACAGGATACTTGCAAGCAAATCTCACTGATGATTCTTGATTACTTATTCACTTAAGAGAAGTAATAGATGATTTGCTTAGGGAAAATAGTGAATAATGCCTCATCCTCAGTGCCATTAGCTCACACCAGCAATGGAATAAAGTGATAGATACTGGGCTTTGGAGATCTTTTTACCCTGGCTTTCAGTTTCAGTTCTGACCCTTTTTGACTGTACGACTTAACTTTATACTGGCAACAGTCATACCTAGCTCATAAGGTTTTTGCTGGAGTTAAGTGTAAGAATGCCTGCAACTTAAAAATATTTGTATTTATGCAATCTATTACAGATTTAAGTCTTTGTAAAACACCTAGCATACTCTTTGAGGCCTTGCAGGCCTGATAGATCCATTGAAAGTTTTTCAAGTACCTACCCCATACATGCATTGTACTAAGTGCTGGGGATTTAGAGGACAGATAACTCAAAGTTCTTGCCTTTAAGGAGTTATAGTATAATGGTAGAGAAAAGTACACAAATAGAAATTTTAGTAAGGACAATAACAGAGAGATGCAGTTTGAAGTATAGAAGCAGAGCAGAGACTTACCTGACAAGGTTGGATATATAGTTGGGATCAGGGAAGGTTTTGGAAATAGATGCCTGAAATGAAATAAAATATGCCAGAAAATAATTAATAAAGATAAGTGGTATATACATCTTGAAGGTAATGTGACATTATATATATATATGAGCTTTCCTTCTTTTTTTTCCTTTTCTTTCATTCTTCTTGAATTACCATCAACTTTCATATTTTTGGCCAATTATTGGTGGTTCCAGGACTCAATTTGTTGGTGTTAGAAAAGGAGAAACAAAATTTATGGACCATTGTGGGTTTATAATTGCATATTAAATATTTTCAGATTGGTCTTTAAAAGACTGGTGACTAAAACTAAGGAGAAAAAAATAAGATTGGAAAGAAAGTACAAGTGAGAATTATCCAGTATTCTAAAATTAGACTTGGAGAAGTAAAAACTGTAGGGAAAATTAAGGCAGTAAATATTACTTATGTGTCCACATGTTTTAGATCTTGGTTTCTTTAGGTTGAAGCTGCCTAGCAACAGTCAACCAGGGGCCTCACTCTTCATAGCTGATAAGCCCTCAGGGTGTGGGGTTGCAATGACCAGGAATTGTAGTATAGAAGGACCCCGACTTAGAGCAGTGTGGGGATAAGAATAGCAGGTCTCTGAAAGACCTGGCACATTCAAGAGCCAGAAGACTCAATACAGAGCTCTGGAGGTTTATTAAGAACTTGTAGCTTCATTTTCAGGTATATTTTTGTAGGCTGATCTTGGAACTTTATCTTTTATAAACTTTTGCTAATGCGTAAATTCTAGCTACCAACAGGGCATTCTGAAAACAATTCACCTGTAAGATGGAGACACTTAATGAAGTCTTTTCCAGGTCATGAAGTTAGTTTGTGGGTTTCTGGAATCTGTACCTGAAATGTATACGTACCATTTAGTGATTATTTCTTCATTTTTGTCCTGTGTTGTTACTCCATTTCCTAAGTATAACTTCTTTAGAATCCTGTTTATTACTTTTCAACTAACAGTTTGGTAGAGTAACGCATCAAATAGCATTTACAGGATTAAGTGTATAGCATGCTTTTCTGAGTAGATTAGTAAATAAAGCTCTAAATTTCAGGATATTCACACTGTAATATCTTTCCAAGAACAAACCAACACTGGGATAGGTATTTAGGAAATTCAAACATCTGGATTAAGAAAAAAGGTCAGGAACAGTCAGTCATACAGTTTGTAAACATGATGATCTTGATTATTGGAAAAGTTTTTAACTGATGTTATATAGTCTGTAATAGATCTAGAATAAAAATTATAACACAAAACAGGGTATAAAATTCATTGACGGATTTTTACTTGAGTCCATGGTATGCATTTTGTTTCTTGAGTTATAGCTAGCAGAAACTAAGTGCACATTTATGGAGATGATAGAGGTTTCTCCCTTGCAGTAACATATAATCTAATTAGTAAAGAAAAAATAAGAATGTTTAGAACATGCAAGGTGCTAGCAGAAACCTACATAGAATTTTGACTGACTCGGTTGTATAGACTGCTTTGAGATTGTGTGAACTAAGAAGCATTTAGTCTTTCTGTGTAAAACAAATTGAATGTTTTACATTATTCTAACTTAAAGATCTCTATTTTTGAGATTAAAAAATATAAACTTGTATTAATACAATAAAACGACAACACTTAATAAATAATAAAAATAAATAATAAGAATAAAGTAACTGTAAGTGCTAATAGCTACCATTGATCAGGCACTTACTAAGTGACTGGCACTGTGCTAAATATATTTTCTGTATGAACTCAGCAAAGTAAGTCCTGTTACCCTTTTTCAGTGTAGAAAGTTGAGGCACTGAGAAATTCAGTAATTGGCTCAAGACCTCATAACTTATAAGTAGAAGAACTGGGGTTTAAAGTCTAATAGTTCACCTTCAGAGTCTGTCTTACCTACTCAGCTAGACCTTGTCTCTAGCAACCCTGCCCTGGGCAAATCTGAAGTAGGTCAACAAAGTTTTGAAATAGACAATTGGCAACAACTTTGAAAACAATAATAATGTTCACAAATATTGAGAACTTAATATGTGGTAATTATTTTATTTTTATCTCTAGTTTTCAGAACTCTGTTATATTAAAACATTGTACAGAGGAGGCTATATGTGGAGAGGTTGAGTAATGACCAGAATCACCAAGCTCTTAAGTGGTGGACCCAGGAGTAATTTCCTGGTCTGATCATTCAAACATTAGACATATTTCCCCTCTCTGCTTTCTCTCCATGTGGTCCTCAAGGAGTCTTTCAGGGTCTCTGTGATTTAAGTTCCCAAGAGCTGTCTAGGTTTCTCCTTTAGTCATACTTCTCAGTCACCTACATCCCTTTTCTCTGACCCCATTCATGTAATGACTTTTAAGAGTGTTTTATTCCATTTTCTCAGAGCATTGTTCTTGAAAACACAATTGTACATGCCCAAGGAGTGCTGGGCATGGATTTCCTTTCAGGAAAGAATTTGCTGTTCAGCTATGGGAAGTGCAGTTAGCTAGCAGCTTCCAGCTGCTAATGTCTTCAGTTTTCCCTCTGAAGTCATGTTCTTCCTGGCCAATGATTAGTCAGCAACTGTGTACAAAGATATAAGGACCTGGTCATTTTTGCCCAAAAAAAATGTTTCAGGTTCCCTGTTGGGTTGGCAGAGATGTCAAATCTGTGTGGTGGTCTGATCTTCCTCTCCTATGCTGCTTAATCTCCCTTTAAGTCATTCACAAGTGTTAATCTCCCCCCTCCCAATCCCACCAACAATGGAGTTCTTGTATTCCTAACTCCATCTAATCTAAAGAGGATCTAACTGGTGCTACAACCAAGTGATTACTCTGTGCAAAGTAGATGATGGGTTTAAGGGAGGTGTTATCTCTGATAACACAAAACTTATTGATAGGAGGCTTCTGGTAGTTAAGTATTAGTGGAAAACATGAATGGTAACTTCAGGAAAATGATGAGAGAGAAGGAGAAAGGGAGAATAAGTATTTGGGGGTTGTGGAATTGAAGAATATTATAACTCATAGGTTGGAATAACCTAAAAAACCCACCACCCAAAATGCTCATTTTGTTTACTTTATTATCATTATATAGTTAATTTTCAAGTACTCACAAAGTACCTAGAACAACACCTGCTGCACAATATAGTGAACTCTCAAAAATATTTGTTGTTTTAGTGAAAAAAAAAAGAATAAAAAAATTCAAAACAGTGTTTTTTGAACCAGTGAAAATGAGTTTTCCAAGATGCCAAGTCAGGGTGGTGTAGTAGAGATGTTGAGTAAGTGCAAATATTCGTTTTGTGCACAACACCCTTGGTTTACATTAACCAGGCAGAATCCTACAGCATAGTGAACATCTGGAAGCCCATGGACAGAAGTAGACTCAATTCCTATCATTTGGGACATGCACTGACACAAGGCTACATGGTCAGATGAAAATTCAAGTCAGTGTTACAGTTGAGTACCTGAGGAGCACCCAACACCATCTGCATGTTCATACAGTCTGAGAAACATTGCACACTTTCTCTGCATCTTAAGTCATTTAACTGTCTTTTCAAATCAGATGGCTGCCCAGAAACCTCTTCTACTTAAAAATATAGAGATGATGGTCTTTTTTTCCAAATTGTATATTTGACCTGAGTGGGTAGATGTTGTACTGGTATATTGGAGAAATGTCAGAAGCACCTTGAATTCTCATGGTGAGACAGTTACAGGATTATGATTAATGGAGGAAGGCCTATGATAGGCTCACCTGGGAGAGCCAGATGACTTTGCATTAAAGTTCTGAGACAATTTTACTGTCACACCTTCTAAACTGTAATTAGCTTAGGTATACTGCTAGCCAAAAATTCACATATAATCTCATCTGGATGTTTTGTGTTATAGTGGTTAGTGATGTAGTAGAAGACATAAATATATGTCATACTATTTAAAAAATTTTGGACAGTGATAGAATTTTGTTAAAAATTGAAGCAAATTGCATATTTTGAGGAAGGTAATATAAAATAGCAGAGAGGATAAAAGATAATGGTGAGTAAAATAGAATAGAATAAGTGGACTTTATATTCTATCAGTAAAAATCACTATAGTAATATTTCTCCTTCTAGAATTAAATGAAATATCCATGTATTAATTTATCAAATTGCAAGATTATTTTAAGTAGTTTGAATAAAAATGAAAGATCTCACTGTGAGGAAAAATGGAATGTTTCAGTGGAAAAAACATTGGCTAAAGAATACAAAGAAGGCTATGTGAAAAATACTAAGAGGTGGTAGTCAACTCTGGCAAATATTTCATTCCCATATAATACAGCAAAATTGATTCAAAGGAAATTGATAAGAATAAAATAAATTTAAATCGGAGACATCAATCTTTAAACACTGTATTTTCAGAGTAATGCCAACTAAATCATTTGTTACTGATGTCAGAACACTCAGGTATTTGGGGAAAATGTCGTTTTAAAAATTATGCTGCTACCACATACTGGTTATGAATTATTCAGTAAATGCGTGGGGGTGATATTGTTTACAACACATTTCCTGCCAACTTCTGTTTTTCACTGAAAAATTTTTTTTAAAAATTGAGGCAGCTTTATAATGTAATTGACAAAGAAGCAGATGGCACTTCTTTGACCCTTCATTGTAGCTTCTAGGCATTTGCAATCAGTTATATGCAAGATATGGCGACAGACAATATGCATTAAAATTAGCCCCATCTTTTTTAGCTGCCAAAGAGTTGACTTGGTCATAAAATTTGAGAGTAAAGAAACTGAAAGATCATCTTGTGCAACTCCTGTAATTTTATAGGTGAGAAAATAGTTGGTTAGGGAGGTAGTAAATTGAGTAACTCAAGGTTACTTAAGAAATAGAACCACATCAGCCACTTGACTTAATGTCAGAGACTTCTTGCTCCCAACCCCAGTATCAAGATTGTTTTTTTCTATTTTGGAAAATTAGAATATTCATATATTAAATTAAATTATGAAAAAATTAAGCATCCTAAAAGTTAACAAGAGTAATGTAACTCTGAAATACCTACCTACGCAATTCTATCAAAACTTAAACTGTTGCCATATTTGCCTCAGATTTAAAAATTATATCATGATAGAATTTGTCTTCTTTTATAGATCAGACTGACTACATGAAATTTGCATTACAGTGATAGCACAGTAGCCATGGAGTCATTCAAACTCTTTTTTAAAAGTTTATTTTATAAATACTTTCAAAATCCTGAAAATTAATAACAAATAGACATCCTTGTTCTGTTTGTTCTATGACAGACACTTGCATGTATTACAGATTTTTAACTTTTTGACTCAAATAATAGTGTGTTATAGTAGCCTGTAATTTTTTTTTCTATAAAACTAAAAGGTCTCTAATAGCCTAAATGGTTTCTTGGTATGAAAAAAATCTAATGCTTTATTTTTTTGGGTGGATGTTGCCTCTGTCAAATTCTACAACTTCAGTAGTGAAGTTAGTGCTGGATTTCAGCTTCTACTGATCTTTACTGTGGCAGCTCTGATGGCCAGAAATAAAAGACTCTCACGTCTGGGGAGTGGATCACATCAAACCATTGCCACTCTAAAGTGAGGAACATTGTAAAAGCTTTTGCATTTGATTTTAGATGAATTTATTGAACTTATGTTTGAATATTGGTTTCTCACAATGATGTTTTGAAAATTCACATCGAAGAGAATCAAGGAGTCACACTGTAAATAAAATCTGGACTGAGAAGCTGGGAACATTGAGGTTTTTCTCCTAGAAGTCAAACCTTTGGACATATCCTAGGTGGAAATGATCAGATTTCAAAGCACATTCCTTCTGAGAATAAGAGGGATTTAAAGTTAAAGTGACTGAGGTAGAATGAGTGTGATAATATGAAAATCTTACCTGCTTCCAAATAATTCTATAGTATTTCTCTCCCTGGCCTGAAATTCCACCCACAGAGTAAAATAAAGATGGCAACTTGGCCATCTTCACCTATAAAGTCCCTTATTTTAGGTTTCTCTACCTTACACTTTTCACTTTTCTCCAAAAGCAGATAGAGATATTTCACATTTCAGATCATTTTTATTGTTACTTATATCCTGACCTGGAATTCAGGAAAACTACTGGATTTCTTTCTTTACCTGGAAAACTACTATAGACCAATTTCAGGAACTATGACTCAGAAATAGGCTAAAGAGGACAAAATTAAATATTTAAATTATTTAAGTTTAGATAGGAGTTCAAAAATCTTAACTTGAAAAAGTGGTATATAGTATTTACCCAAGAAATGTTGATAAAATTAATGAAGTAGATGATGTATATATGTTCAAGAATACTATTAGTTTTTGTTAGACTGTTGTGTAAAGCCTTCTGCAAACTTTTATTTGTGCTTTTGTATTTGTATACAACTCTATCCAGGAGTGTTTGAGATGCCATGTGCAATAGCTTACACAAAGTGAGACTCATGAACCTGTAAAATCATAGATTTCACATGTCAGTAGTGGATTGATGTGTCTGGGATGAGCCATAGCCACTCACCTACCCGGCATGCATTTCTTTATTTCTGTTATGCTGATTTCCTCCTGGGTCTTGTCTTTAGTTTCTTTTTCTTGGTTTTGCATTCTAAATTCTGGGTAGAATTTGGAGCTGACTTTGAACCTTGGTACTGTCAGCTGGAGCCTAGGCCCTTTTGGTTATGACTTGTTCTTGGTCAGGGGTGCTGGTTATAGGCTTTTCCTGGTAAACCATTAGCTAAATGTCCTGCTTCTATAGACTGGTTCTGAGAATTAGATGTTCTTGCCTTTGCGACATGGAATGTTCCTGTCTTACATCAGTTAGTGGCCCAGAGCATCAGTTAGTGGCCCAGAGCACAGCTCTTGGAGTCAGATGCACCTGGATGGAATTCTAGCTCCCTTATATCTAAGCTTACACAAGGTTCTCCACACCTCTTTTGTAAATTGGAGCTAATAGTAAAATTTCATATTGTGAGGATTAAATAGTAGAAAGTACTCAGTAGGGTACATATGGAAGTGATTAACATCTTTTTGATCTAAGCTTAGAGACACTGGTCCAAAGTCAGTGGAACACTGGCTATAAGGATGAATATTGTGCTATATGGATTCTAGTTACTGACCTTTAGAAAAAAGACTTACTGTTGAGTAAACAGTTCTCCTTGCAGTCCATCTTCTTTTTGTTTCCTGATCTCCTTCTAGCTAGATTCTAATAAGGAAGGGATGGGAGATGCACAGCACCATCTATCTGTATCATAATTTGCCTTGGCCTTGTTCTTGGTAAGACAAAAGAGATCGATCATTTCAGAACCACAGTAATTAGGTAGGAAGAGTACAAGCTGCCAATAATATCAACATAGAAATTCATTAGGCAGAGTCAGTGCTATTGGTTCATATGACTTTGAAATAAAAGTTTGCCATGGATAAGCCAAAATCTTGCATAATTCATACTAAGATGGAAAAGAATTGACTTTATATTTCCAAGTGTTTTTAGATATAACTCATAACGGCACATGGGATAAATATCCTTGGAAATGAATCAGGATATTTCTCTGGAAACTCAGACTTTTAGGATGATGTTGAAATTCAGGAGAAATTGCACTTGTGATCAACATACTTTATTGTATCATTCTAGTGATATGGTAATGACCATAGATTTTGGAGTCAGACAGATTTTAAATTCCACAATGATATTAACTTAATATCACTGAACCTTAGTTTTATCTTAGGTGAAATAGCTGTAAATTTTTCTATTTTTAAAGATGGTTGTACAGATTAAATATAGTAATTACATTTCAAGTGGCTTGTGTCATGTCAGGTCCACTTTCTATCCTTATCTTTTCCTTCCAAACCTATAGGGAGGGAACAAATATTTGAAATGAACTTAGTGAAACAAACACCTTCTCATCTGAAAACTATTCTGCACCCATCTCCTTATGAGAAACATCCATGTTATCTAATTTTCTGAGATGGAACTTGCTGACTGATGTTTCTTTCTTTCGTGTAGTACAACTCCAATTTTGGACGGGGGAATCTGAAGGGAGATGAAATGGTTGAATTCACTGACTTGGATAAATGGGAAGAGGTGTCTTAATGAGTATGTGCAGTTATGAATGAAGTTGTTCCTGTATATTATTCATTGCACAGTACTTGTTAGATGCCTGGTACAAGTAAGGTATAGTTCTAGGTGTTGGAGATGCAGCACTGAACAAAAAGACCAAGTCTCTGGTTCCATGAAACTTAAGTACCAGGGAGAGAATACAGAAAATAAAGAACTCGGTAAGATATACAGTGCTATTGACAGTGATCATAAGTGATGCTAAGAAAAATAAAGTGGATAAGAGAGCCAAGAAGTGTTGGTGTGCGTGTGGGGTTTTTTGTCTCATATAGGGTGACCAGAGGACTGATAAAATGGCATTTAAACAGTCTGAAGGGAATGAAGGGACATTTGAAAGTAAACTTTAAGAGTATTTTAGGCAGAGAAATAATAAGGTGCAAAACCCTTGGGAAAGGAGAGAACATCAAAAAGATTAATATGCTTGGGGTAAGAAGAGGCCTTAAAAATTGAAATCGGGTGATCTCAGTTGACTTGATCTCAGAGAGTTGTTCTCACTCTGGCAATTTATGAATGTGTGGGGATGTTTTTTGGTTGTCAGAATGTATGGGGGTGTGTTGCTATTATAGAATGGGTAGAGGATGGAGATGTGCTTGATGTGCTGTAATATCTGGGTTGGTCCTGTACAGTGAAGACTTATCCTACATCTTACCCAAATTTTAAATGTCTGAATATTTGTGTAGTTTAGGGCTGCTATATACAGTGGTGAGATCTGTGGGCTGGAGAACTTTTGGATCTGCTGGGAATGTGGTCTCACTGAGAGGTGTATGAAGCATCTATACAGCTGTTAGTAAAAAGCCATATAGTTTTCTGAATCTGGAAGTTCACTCCATTTTACATATTAAAAAAAGCATTCAAATTTTGCCCAATATGTCATTACTGTTTTCCTTAGGGTGCAACTACTATGTAAATCAAATAAACTTGTTTTGTTTTCTCAAGAATGATTGTATCAGTTAAGATCCAATCAGGAGCATTAAATTACATGGCAATTTAAAAAGGAAAAATTTAATGTGAAGCATTACTATAATATGGAATCTATAATATGGAATCAGAATGAAGACTTCATTGGTAAGAAGACAATTCTAAGGAACACAGGAATGGCAGATACAAGCATCAGCACTACCTAAGGCTAAGAAAATATACAAAGAAGAACTACCCACCCTGGAAGAAGGTAGAGTACCAGGACTTGAGATGACAAAACCTTGACTCACTGGATGGTGAGCAAGATGCAGAGCTTTTGCACTTGCTGCTGAAAATTCCCCTTTTGTAACTTGCCAGAAAATCAGGTGCTGGGAAGAGTCGTACATTTGAAGTGGCATTTAGAGGCATTCTGTCTAAACTGAATAAGAAGTTATGCCTGAGGCACTGCTGCCCAAGAGTGCTGCTAATTGCTGTTCATTGCAGGAGACAGACACTGGATAAGATGTCAGCGCTGCAGAAACCTGGTGCAGAAGTTGTTGCAACTGCTGCAGGATTTGGGTGTTGAAGTAGCTGCCTGCACTGCAGGAGCTGAATACTAGAAAAACATTCAAGTTGCAGGACTCTAGCACTGAAGAAGCAGTTCACACTGTGAGAACTGTGTGCTATAAGGACCAACTACTCTCTAGGAACCTGCAGAGAAGAACATTGCAAACAGGAAGGAAATCCCCTTTTTCCCACACCCTCTGCTTGACAAAGATTAACCACAAAGTGCAAGGAGACCCATTAAATGGACTCAGCTGCATTGCAGAGCAGGCAATGAAGAGTAAAATTTGGGGTTTAGAGGAAATATGTGGTTATGCTAATGGCCACAACCACTCTGGAGAATCTTTTTTTTTTTTTTAAGGTTTATTTATTTATGCATACAAGACTGGGGTACAGGCCAGAGTTCAGGGAGATGAGAGGATTCACAAGAGACAGACTGGGGAGCAGAACAGGCAGACTAACTGAAACACACTGCTGAGGGGAGCAGCAGGCTAGGCAAGAGAGGTCTGCTGCGCCGTGTGGGTCCCCTCCCTGGTCGGTGGCAGGGATTGAACTTGCGCTGCAGTGGCTGCAATTTGCTTCATACTGCGTTGCTTAACCCACTGCGCCACCAAGGATGCCCCATTTTAGAGAATCTTGTCACTCTGACAACTCATTAGTGTGATTTGAATCATGGATTTAACATATTTATGTTTTTTGGTGATTCTACATATAGATGAAATTCTCTGATCAATTCATTGTTTTCTAGTGTAGTCATGTCTGAGTATTTTGATTCTGAAATTTACATTATCTTATTATTAATATTTCCTTTTTATTCATCAGATATATCTTTGTACTAATATTTTTAGAAATTTTATTTCGGGCCCTTCCTGGTGGCACAGTGGGTTAAGCAACGCACTATGAAGCAAACCGCAGCCACTGCAGCACGAGTTCGATCCCTGCTGCCTGCTGGGGAGGTGACCCACATGGCGCAGGCAGACCTCTCCTGCCTGGCCTGCTGCTCCCCTCAGCAGTGTGTTTCGGTCCATCTGCCTGTTCTGCCCCCTGCTCTGTCTGGTGGACTCTCTCACCTCCCCACACCTCTGGCCTGTACCCCAGTGCTTGTATGTATAAATAAATAAATCTTTAAAAATTTTTATTTCTAGGAAGGTTATATGTTATATGTTCTTTCATTTATGACAATTAAAATCACTTATATAAAGCTACGCAGGTTTGATAGGAGCCTTTTAAGTAAGACTGTGGGGTGTTTCAGTGATAGAAGAGAACTGTGGAGGGGTTTTGAGCAGAGGAATGACCTGCTATGACTTATGCTTGAAAGAATCATTGCGGGGAGCCAGGGGTACAAGAAGGGAGATCATTGGCCAGGGTCCCCATAAGAAACAGGAGGCACATACAACTGGGATTTTAAAGAGAATTTCATAGAAGGAGCTGTTTATAATGATGTGGGCAGGGTTTAGGGAACTAATGAGGGGTATTGTAGCACCTAGGGAAGAGCAGCAGCAGGGTGTTATTACCCTAGGGCCTAATGGAGTGGAGAGGAATTTGTGTTACTGGAACCAGGAGCTAGCTGAAGCTGTGAGAGAGGAATTGGCTTGTAGGCTATATCACAGCCTGTGCTAGTTTGCCCAAGATGGGAGAATAAATAACCCAATTCTTCTTGCATCCTCTGTCTTCTGCAAGTGTCTCCCATTGACCAACCCCAAATGGAAACCAGGTCTGGGTCATGTTGATCAGAGGAGTCAGTCATTGCAGACAAAGACCAGAGAAAGGTCAGAATGGATTTGAATGGTAAGCAAATGCAGAATATAATCTTGGTTCAGTTAATATTAAACACCATTGCTTCAAACTCTTTTTGATTTGTTATTTGCATATGAGAAAACCCAAAAATGAGATTTATTTTTTCCAGAAGATATTTTTGGAAGGTAGTTTTTCTGACCTCTGTGGTCATAAAGAGGATACAATGGGATAGCTGGTCATGAGGAACTCTGCTTCCCTTCTGGGCTACCTCACATTTCCTGGATCGAGGTTTGTGCTCTCTTCCTCTCTCCTCACTATCTTGGAACCCAAGCTATGCTAATTTTAACTGGGACCAATAATATTAGGGAGTTGTTCAGGTCTTCACCTTCTAACTACTTCATCAAAACATCACCTTATTCTAATTGGAAATGAACTTATCTGAAGAAGAAATTCCTGCCCAACCATTTGTGTATTTTAACCACTTTTCTTTCCTTAAACCTCACAAAAATTGCCATTTGCTACAACATGGATGGAACTGAGTAAGTCAGGAGATGGGCAAATACTGAATAATTTTACTCCTGTGGAATATAGATAAACAAAGTAACAGGCAAAACTAAGCTGTTTCAAACCTGGGAAATCTGACTTGAAGAGCTGAGGCTACCAGAGGAGGTAGAGTAGCAAAATAGTAGGGGACCCAATGGTTTATGGTCAGTATAATGGGTGCGTTGGTGGTGGGTGTGATGTAACAACATACATCTGAAGAGGTGTGAATCTCTACCTCTGAATTAACACACAAAAAATGATAGGGTAAAAAAACCCTCACAAGTGTCTTTAGGTGTTTCAAGGTCTATCTTTAAAAGTTTGATTAGATATGTTCTATAGTCTTAGTCTTTTCATCTCCAGACTGGATTCCTAAGTAAGAATGAATAAAGTTATGCCTCTGGCCAAGCTGCAGTGGACATAGAGACTGAATAACAAATGAACCTTTGTTCTTTTAAGTCATTTAGAAGTGGGGATGATTTTTACTGCAATATTACCTAGCTTGCCCTGACTCATACAGACATCCTCCATAACATACCAATTTAGGTCTCACTCCCTCTGCTGATTCTTCTCATCAGGGTCCCATTCTTCTGTGCTTATCAAGGAAATCTGTTAGAGCCTAAGACAACCCGGCCACACAAATCCACATTTGGGGAATTCCGTTTCCATTCACTTTTTAGAAATTTCCAGACTGATGATGAGAATGAGTTTTTCAGTTTGATCTGAGAGAAAATACATTCATAATTGTATCTTTTAAGGGTCAACCTCTGGTCCACTCAGTAACCATTACAGGATTCATATATAAACCTGCACTGCTTTCCTTTATCCAGACAATCCACTTCTTTCTGCATTTTCTGGTGCTACCTTATTCTGACTGTTGTCAGAAATTTAGCTCACCCAAAGACCTTTGTGACTCCTTTTACCTGACCTGTGGATTCTGCCAGTCTGGGCCAAGAATGGGTGTGATGTACCTGTGGCATCTGATTCCATCAGTCTTCCTTGTGTGTCCATAGTCTTGCATCAGCCCTAGATTCAGCTAAAATTTGCCAACCACATCTGTGTCTAATAATTAACGTTAGTTCCCTGTGACAGTCTGAATAAGTTTCTTGATCCCAATCACCATCAGCAGGAAAGAGTAGAGCCTGTTAAAGGCATCAGAATGCACCTCTGTCTTAGAATACACCAGCCTAACACACTCAGCCAAGCTCTACTAGCAGAGAGGTTTTCATATAATGAGGCTAGCTCTATTCATGCACCTTTAAACCAGTCCCACCCATGCCATATACTACTGAGGGTGTGTGCAATTTCCCCAGACACACTGCTGCTACACTTGCTCTTCCTTTTCACCAGGTCCTGTTTCCAACTTCACAATTGTCTTTTCTTTATGACCTCTTGGGATGTATCTCTCAAATTTTAACCAGAGACCTTTCTTTTTTATTGTTACTGAAGTACCATTAGTTTATATCCCTGCTAGTGCTTTGATAAATATAGGATTTCTCCCTCCAGGTATAGTCAAAATTGCCGTCCTACCACCAAAGCACTAGTCCTCTACCCTAGTCCATTGTGTTCCCCTACTCCGTTTTTTACTCTGCCCTGTCTGAAAGCCAGAGATCTATGATAAATTTTCAAAGGTTGGTTTTAAAGTTTGTTTTTTTCAAGACTCTGTATTTGCTTTTTTCTATATTACATATATGAGTGAGACTAATTGTTTTTCATTTTTCTCCTTCTGGCTTTTTTCACTTAGCATAATTCCTTCTTACTCCACCCATGATGCCAAACTATTTTTTTTAGGATAGGAGCTACTCCGTATGCACCTGCAGATTTAGGTGATGGGTTTCTGTCTCCCATCTTCCCCTGGGTGTCTCATGCCTAAGAGAATAGGTTGTGTGATCTCTGCAAGTGTCTGGATACCAGATAATGCCAGTTACTGAACTCACTTTCTACAGTAATGTCAGATCTGATCATTGCTCACTAATAGGACCAGATTGTACTTCTCAATTTTTTAGGTTAGCTTGACCTGAAGTCAGGAGTTCCGACATGTACTAAATACTTGAAACGATTAGTTTTTGGAGGCACCCACTCTTTCTAAGGAAAATAACTCAAGAGTTCCCTGAATGGAGGCAGGAAGACTAATACCTTCAGAGAACATCTAGGTCATGATGTTCATGTTTTAAATCACATCAGGGCACCCAGGTTTCTTACTAACTAATGGCTAAGAAACTGCCCTGCTTTTTAGTGACTTTCCAGTGTCTTCCTGCAGGCAAGTTCATAGAGATAATCACAAGCAGATGTGAGCCACCGAGCACAACTATGCCTTCTTCATTTATTATAGAGCCTCTGTGCAAATGTGCAAGGAGAGGAAGAGAAGTGAATAGGGATAAAAAGGGCAGCTTTCTGTGTCCCTATGCCACTACCAGCAAATTGGATATAATTACGGGTAGGACACTTGGGAAATTGAACTAGGAATGTCCATCCTCTGATGCTAAATTTTAAGGGAATTTCCAGTCATTGGTAGGATAAAAAGAGGTAATTCTGAAAATATGGACAGGTGGGAATATTGGTGTGAGGTTTTCTAGAGCTACTTATTTAACTGGGAGACTGACAATCTTCTAGGAAACAAACAGCAGGGTGCCTTGAACAATTGTTTTATCTCCCCAGTATTGCTTTTCTGTGAAAATTATACTGAACCTTAAAAATAGAGTGGGAAATACACTTTTGCATCATTTTCAGTTAATTATTGAGACAGAATATTAGGATTTAAATATTCTAGATTCTTAATTTCCAGATTCAGAATTTTTTTTAACCTCAGACTATGAAGGAACCAAACAAAATAATAAATCAAATTTCTACCCTATCTCTTCCTCCATATACTGATTCTTGCTTCTCTCCACAAATTTAGTGTATGTTGATCCAGAATAATTTTTAAATTGTTGTTCCATTGACTGAGGTATGTAAAAATACTCCCATGTAAAACTTAAGAAAAAGAAAAGATGTGAAGCTGCAGCAGCAGGGATAACTCATGACAGCACAGGCAAAATGGTGCATTTTATTTACATTTAAAATAAAAAAATTGAACATTATTTAATTCCAGTTTATATCTCTTGTCTTTACTACGTAGAGTATAATGCAGAACAAATAAAGATGAGATGCTTTATTCTTTATTGATTGACTAAATGGACTGTTTAAAAGTAATATGTGTGTGTGTATGAGAGAGAAAGAGAGACACACATACACACACGCATATGGAAACATATGACCGTGATGACATCATCTCCTGCTTTATCCACCAAATAACTCAACAGATGGATGGTCTGTTGATAACAGCTTTTGTTCTAATGGAGTGAAGTGTTTATCTGACAAACCATGGCATGTTAGGATTGCTAAATGAGTAACAAGGATTTGTAAAGAACCCTAACATACTCAAAATCAAGAATTGTGGAGTCAAGTCCCAGCTCTGACATTAGAACTAACCTTGCACAAGTTGCTAAAAACATTGAGCCTCAGTTTCTTCATCTGCAAAGTGCATGTGATATTTCTCACATCTCCTCTTGCTTTCCTAACTGGTTCTGGTTTTCACTGTGTCTTTCTTAGATTTTCTGTGCTTGTTCTTTTGTTCACACAGAATGACCTTACTGCTCCTTACCTACTTCTGCCCATTTGCAGCAGTAAGAGCCTGGTGAAGTAGCTCCTTCTCTATCTCAGCCTTCCAAGTCCACTTGCTTGCTCTTTCCTTAGAGTCACTGAGGGACTTTACACATTTTTTAATTATAGAAGATTTCTTGTGACTCTCTATGTGGGAGTCTCTTGAGTAATCCTCACACTCCTGCAAGTTAGGAATTAGTTAGGTCCTACTCTTCTCTTCACAATGCCCAGCAAGGTGCCTGGTCCTCAGGAGCACTTGATAAGTGTTTGTGGGTTGAGCTGGTGCAGGCTGAAGGCTGTCTGAAGGTTGCTGTTGATTTTTTAGGAAGCCACAAGAAAAGAACACATTACATATTTATAGAAATAACAATAATACTTTGACAATATCGTTGTTGCTCCTGGATTTCTTTGTGCTCACACTGCTGTATGGTTGGGTCATGGAAAATAACATCATCTCTTTCAGATATAGGAATCTGGTGCAGTCATGTAACTTATCCATTCAGGTTAAATAAGCCCCAGTTCCTGTAGTTGTGATTTATAAGCCCTATTTTCCAACTCTTTAATCATTTTCATTGCTTTTCTCTGGAACTATTCCAAGTTCTTCATTCACTTATGTTTTAGGCTCCAAACTGGACATGGTATTAAAATGCTGAGTGAAAGAATACCTGCATGTTCCTTTATTTAATATTCTTATTTATACATAAATGCTTTTCTCCCTAATCAGTCTATAAATATTAACTAGGCCCTTATGCTACCTGGCACTAAGCTTCAAAGTTTTTGGCAGTTTTAAATGACATGATTCTTCTCTGTGAGACTATCTTTGGTTGTATTACATGGAGAACATTGCATTTATAAGCATCTGCATGGTAGTTATTTACATAAAAGTGGGATGACAATAAATAATACTCCTATTAGGTTTGTTTATATAAAATTAATTTAACAGATCATCTGCTCTAGGAGTATAGTAAGTCTATTCCTCACTCTATGTTACGCTGTAAATTAAAGACACAGAACATGATCCAATGTTTTTTTTTTTTTTTTGCTTAGTACACTTTTAATATATTCAAATTTTATTCTGTCTTATAGATTTCATGCTAGTTCAGCTGAGCATTAAGTTTTCTCTCTATTGTCACTGGAGAGATTTCAGTTAATTCTAAAATATTAATATACTCTGGTACTAAAATGCAGCAAAATTTATAGCTTTATCTTTCAAGACATTTTCTGTATCTTTATCTATTTGATTCTCACAAAACATTAATAAAGACAGGTAGGAATTATCACCATCAATATTCAGTTGGTTAGTCTGAGGCATAATCAGAGTCAAGGATCAATCAAGATCATACAAGTTAATGGGGAGATAAACATTCTCACTTTGAATTCTGGTTTTTCCACCAATGTTTCTCAAACCTTGAGGAAAAAATTGGACCACTACTAATATATAATTCTCTTACAGAATAAAGCTTCTAGAAAAAACAAAATAAGATTATGTAAGTTATATTATAAAAATTTGTTATTTTAATACAATACTAAATATGTATTTATAGCATTTGCAGGATATAGTTATTTTAATGAAAATATTAATTCACATACAGAATTATATGATATAATTGCACTGTCAAAATATAATTAAAATATTGACAACAGTTATTCCCAGACTACTGGAAGAATTGTGGTCTGGTAGAACAGCACAAAATTACAAATATGTATCAGTCAGGAATCTCTCTCTTCATCTATCTGTCTATCTATCATCTATCTATCTATCTATCTATCTATCTATCTATCTATCTATCTATCTATCTATCTATCTATCTATCTATCTATCT